>JACXGI010001710.1:0-86551 GCA_016801175.1 Esox masquinongy
ATGAATCCACTTTATTTCTGCTAAGGAAAGGTTCCTTTATTCATACACAACATAAAGAGAATTTCTAAAGTAGCATTTTTGAGAAATTTACATTAAATTTGTATAGGACATTTCTATGGAGACTTGGATGCAATCACACTTGAAGCTACATTACAGCTTAAATTTCCATAATTAGTTAACCATTCCACTTGATTTGAGATAAATTAGGTCCCCTCTGTGTCCACTACATAAGAAGCAATTTTACTGTAGCATTTCAAAGAAATTCACATTTAAAATATAGTGCTTCTCTGTGAAAACGTAGATACTGTCACACTTAACGCTACATTACAGGCTCAGTTCCCATAATTAGTTAACCATTCCACTTGATTTGAGTTAAGGTAGGTCCCCCCTATGTATTGACCACATAAAGAGCAATGTTACTGTAGCATTTTGGAGAAATTCAAAGGTATATTGCATCTCAATGGAAACATTGGTGCTGTCACACTTAAAGCAACCATTAGTAAACCATTCTACTTGATTTGAGATGAGGTAGGTCCCCTCTATGACAAATACAGAGACACATAACTTTATGACTTTTGAGTAATTAACATTTCTAATAAATCTCTATGGAGATGTTTATAGTGCTACACTTAGAGTAAAACTACATTGCAGGCACAATTCCTATAATTCGTTGATGAATCCACTTTATTTCTGTTAAGGAAAGGCTCCTTTATTCATACACAACATGAAGAGAATTTCGCTGTAGCATTTTGGAGAAATTTACATTAAATTTGTTTAGGGCACTTCTATGGAGACTTGGATGCTGTCACACTTGAAGCTACATTACAGCTTCAATTCCCATAATTAGTTAACCATCCCACTGATTTGAGTTAAGGTAGGTCCCCTCTGTGTCCACCACATAAAGAGCAATTTTACTGTAGCATTTTGGAGAAATTGAAAGGGATATTGCATCTCTAGGGAGACATTGGTGCTTTCACACTAAAGCCACATTACAGCCTCAATTCCCATAATTAGTTAACCATTCCACTTCATTTGAGTTAAGGTATGTCCCATCTATGTGTACACCACATAAAGAGCAATTTTACTGTAGCATTCAGGAGAAATTCACATTTAAAGTATAGTGCATCTCTATGGACACTTGGATGTTGTCACACTTGAAGCTACATTACAGCTTAAATTTCCATAATTATTTAACCATTCCACTTGATTTGAGATATGGTAGGTCCCCTCTGTGTCCACTACATGACGAGCAATTTTACTCTAGCATTTCAAATAAATTCACATTTAAAATATAGTGCATCTCTATGGGGACTTGGATGCTGTCTCACTTAAAGCCACATTACAGCCTCAATTCCCATAGTTAGTTAACCATTCCACTTGATTTGAGTTAAGGTATGTCCCCTCTATGTGTTGACCACATAAAGAGCAATTTTACTCAGTAACATTTTTGTTTTATTCTATAAACTACTGACAACATTACACCCAAATTCCAAATAAAAATATTGTCATTTAGAGTATTTATTTGTAGAAAACAACTGGTCAAAATAACCAAAAAAATAACAATTTTCAGACCTCAAATAATGCAAAGAAAAACAAATTCATATTCATTTTTCAACTACAAAATACTAATGTTTTATCTTAGGAAGAGTTCAGAAATCAATATTTGGTGGAGTAACCATGATTTTTAATCACAGCTTTCATGCGTATTGGCATGCTCTCCACCAGTCTGTCACACTGCTGTTGGGTGAATTTATGCCACTCCTGGCACAAAAATTCAAGTAGCTCGGCTTCGTTTGCTGGCTTGTGACCATCCATCTTCCTCTTGATCAAATTCCAGATGTTTCAATGGGGTTCAGGTCTGAAGATTGGGCTGGCCATGACAGGTTCTTGATCTGGTGGTCCTCCATCCACACCTTGATTGACCTGGCTGTGTGGCATGGAGCATTGCCCTGCTGGAAAAACAATTCTCAGAGTTGGGGAATATTGTCAGAGCAGAAGGAAGCAGGTGTTCTTCCAGGATAACCTCGTACTTGGCTTGATTCATGCATCCTTCACAAAGACAAATCTGCCTGATTCCAGCCTTGCTGAAGCATCCCCAGATCATCACCGATCCTCCACCAAATTTCACAGTGGGTGCGAAACACTGTGGCTTGTAGGCCTCTCCAGGTCTCCGTCAAACCATTAGACAACGAGGTGTAGGGCAAAGCTGAAAATTTGACTCGCCAGAGAAGATGACCTTACTCCATTCCTCTATGGTCCAATCCTTATGGTCTTTCACAAACTTCAGCCTTTGCTTCTCATTGATGAAGGGCTTTTTTCTAGCTTTGCACGACTTCAGCCCTGCCCCTAGAAGCCTGTTTCGAACTGTCCTCGCCGTGCACTTCACCCCAGATGCTGTTTGCCATTCTTTTTGTAGGTCACTTGATGTCGTCCTACGATTGTTGAGTGACATTCGAATGAGTTGACGTCATCTCGGTCAGTGGACTGTCGTTTTCACCCTCTGCCAGTCTGTAGCTTTGTTGTCCCCAATGTCTGTTGCTTGACCTTGTTCCTATGAACCGCCGTCTTTGAAATTTTCAGGATGGAAGCAACCTGACACACACTGTATCCCTCTGCCAGTAAAGCCAGAATTGAACCCTTCCTTTCCTCACTCAAAGCTTTTCTTTTCAAAAAGCACTGTTTGCACTGTTTTTGCCATCCAGATGGTCCTATTGCAAGAGGATAGTTGATGACGACAGCAGTGTTTTTTATACATTTCCTTATTAAATTAGATTTGGTTCAGGTAATCACCTAATCAGTACCTCATTAAGTAAAATGAGGTGTGCCTGTGTTGGAATTTAACAGACACTGGAATGGAATGGCTGCCATACATGTAGAGATGTTGATTTAAGAAAAATTAGGAAAAAACACGTCTTTTATGTGTTATGGGATTTACATTCAACTGTAGGTCATAACAGAATGGCACAATCATAAAACAAAACATTGCAACAAAGAAAAAAATGAACTGACCACTGTTCAAAAGTCTGCATACCCTTAGTTTATAATACTGTGTATTGTCCCCTTTAGCATCAATGACAGCGTGCAGTTTTTTGTTATAGTTGTGACCATAAAGCTATATTTTGGTATCATCACTCCAAATTACAGTGTGCCAAAGCTGTGAGGCGTGTAAAGGTGTTGTCGGGCACATTGTAACCAGGCTTTTTTGTGGCATTGGCACAGTAAAGGCTTCTTTTGGCAACTCGACCATGCAGCTCATTTTTGTTCAAGTATCGTCATATTGTGCTCATTTAAACAACCACATCGTTTTTTTTCCAAAGCAGCCTGTATTTCTCCTGAGGTTACCTGTGGGTTTTTCTTTGTATCCTGAACAATTCTTCTGGCAGTTTTGGCTGAAATCTTTCTTGGTCTACCTGACCTAGACTTGGTATCAAGAGATCCCCGAATTTTCCACTTCTTAATAAATGATTGAACTGTACTGACTGACATTTGCAAGGCTTTAGATATCTTTTTACATCCTTTTCCATCTTTATGAAGTTCTATTACCTTGTTACGCAGGTCTTTTAATAGTTATTTTCTGCTCCCCATGGCTCAGTATCTAGCCTGCTCAGTGCATCCACGTGAGAGCTAACAAACTCATTGACTATTTATACACAGACACTAATTGCAATTTAAAAACCCACAGGTGTGGGAGATTCACATTTAATTGCCATTTTCACCTGCGTGTCACCTTGTGTGTCTGTAACAAGGCCAGACATTCAAGGGTATGTAAACTTTTGATCAGGGCCATTTGGGTGATTTCTGTTATCATTATGATTTAAAAAGGATCCAAACAATTATCTGATGATAAATGGCTTCATATGATCACTATCCTTAAATAAAATATATTTTTTGGCCTGATCAGTCAAATTTTCAAAATGAATGCCAAAATATAGACCAACAATTACTTCAAGCGATTTATGAACTTGCCTAGTCATTTTTCACCTCTGTCTACACTGCTTTTTTAAACTTAACTGAGAGACTAAGATAAGAGCAGCTGCATTCCTAGCATGGACAGCTACAGTATCTCACAAAAGTGAGTACACCCCTCACATTTTTGTAAATATTTAATTATATCTGTTCATGTGACAACACTGAAGAAATGACACTTTGCTACAATGTAAAGTAGTGAGTGTACAGCTTGTATAACAGTGTAAATTTGCTGTCCCCTCAGAATAACTCAAAACACAGCCATTAATGTTTAAACCGCTGGCAACAAAAGTGAGTACACTCCTAAGTGAAATATTTTGGCATTCATTTTGAAAATTTGACTGATCAGGCCAAAAAATATATTTTATTTAAGGATAGTGATCATATGAAGCCATTTATCATCAGATAATTGTTTGGCTCCTTTTTAAATCATAATGATAACAGAAATCACCCAAATGGCCCTGATCAAAAATTTACATACCCTTGAATGTCTGGCCTTGTTACAGACACACAAGGTGACACACGCAGGTGAAAATGGCAATTAAATGTGAAACTTTTGTGAGATACTGTATATTTCATGGAGGGGCTTTTGCCACCCGTAACTCCCTTCTAGCTCTGCTTTTGATTTTTCAATATGCATGTTTATGTTCTTAATATTTTTTTTAATTATTTAAAGGATTTTTGTACAGTACTTACTATGATTGAGTTATATGTTAGTTCAACCTAATTATCTTAACATTAAGATAATTAACACAAACTTAAGTTGCTCTGAATAGGACAGTATGCTCATCAACTAAAATCATTTTTTTTTAATGATTCTTAATAACAAAAATGACCTGGGGGTAATTGGGGTTCATGTTTTTGCTGAGGGACAGGACAATAGAGTGTAAAAACGGTATTTTTGTCCAGCTCCAGCACCAGATGGAGGAGCAGCAGCAGGCATCAGAGCGTTTGGAGAATAGAGAAGAATTCCAGCAGTCGGGAGTCAATCTAGATGCCATGGAGATCCTCCAAGTCAAGAGGAAAAAGACCATCCAAACAGTGAAATCTACCACCACTTCCTCCTCCATGAATAAAAGTGTCAATAAGTCAATGATGGCTTCTAGCTCGGCTTCAGCTGTAGAGAAAACAGTCCAAATGTCAAGTCAAGCACCGGCCATAGAAAATGCATAAACAACGTTGTGAGAAGGTAGTATATGAAGGTTGCCCCTAACTATTGGCTGAAGTGAGGCATTGGACGATAATCTGCTCCTAGGTATGTTAAGGGCAACTTCTAGCCAAAGAGACAATTAGAGAATGTTTTGAGGAAGCTGTGCATGTAAAATCAGAAAGGCAGTTGAAATGTGCAATGAATGGTTTAAATTAAAGGGAACTTATGTATTTATAAGGACTTCATAAAACATTAATAACCCATGCATACAATTCAAAAGTAGTATATGAGAATGTCATCAATGTTTTTCAACATGGGCAAGTTGATATTTTTGGAATGTTACAACAATGATCATAATTATGGCAAATTCACTTCATGTAGTAATTCTATGTTATGTTCTACAGCTTATGAATGTGTAATGATACACTTTCTTAGGTTCCCTTCAAATTAAGTGTTAACAGAGGAAGAAGGAAATGTAACGTGTGGTTTTTGCTTTGTGTATGAAGCTAGGGGTTTGCTTTAATATGTAATTACATCCATACCATGCAACCAATAAATCTGTTTATCAAGGTCAGTGTGGGTTTTTAAGTCAAATGTTCCCTTGATATCTAGCAACTGTCCACGCAAACTGATTCATCTTTGAAGCAGCAGGCAGTAACTATTTAACAGAGCAGAGGAGAACATAAGAAACCAGTCAAATAATCAAGTGAATAGATAATCGAGATAGAGCTGTGTTTCATCAAACTGCAGGTCAATGTACTGCCTGTACATTGATTTACAGAGATTAGGATGTTTAATTATTTAGAGTGCATAGTGTCAATGTCCTTGTTCAAGAAACACCAGGCATACCTCAGAATTCATGGTTTCCTTAATCATGTGCAGTCGACCAGGTCCAGATGAAGAAAAGCAGCCCAAAATCACACTAAGGTTCTCTTGGTTCTAGCCAGTGTTCGGTTTTTGACAAAGATTGGGGTTTTGATTGAGACCAGAAAGATACATTTTAGACTCATCTGTCCAGAGAATGGACTTTCATGTTTTTCTCTTTTTTGACAGCAGAGGCTACTTCCTAGCAGATGCCTTCCACATACTGATGTGTTCTCATTACCCTCTTTCTAATGTCCTCTGAGATCTGCTTTCCTCTTATCATGGTGTTTTGCATTCACTTGTATGGGTAATGTAACGAACACGACTCAGACCCAGGAATGTAGATGCCAGAAAGCGTAGTTTAATCCAAAGGGCAATATCAGAGTGCAGGCAGGCAGTGTTCAGTACACGAGTAATCAGAAGAGCAAAAGTACAAGTCCACAATCCAACAGGGCAAAACAGTAGGCAGGCAGAGAGGTCAGGCGTCAGGGAATCCGAAAGGCAAAAGTACAAAAGCAAAGGCTGGTAGCGAAGTCGGAAAAGGCAAAACAGGTTGGTACACTAAACAACGATCAAATTCTAAAGAAAAAAGCAGGCTCAGTATGTCGCAGTGTCACAAACAATACCTCACAAGGCAGCAAGGAAACAGACAGGCTTAAATACCCAGGTAACAAGGGGAAAAGGTGTTTAGAATTCCGGTGATTTGGATCAAGAGGATCTGCAGTGTTCGGGATGAATGGGAAGTGTTGCTTGTACCGGTGGCGGGGACCGAGCAGCGGGAGGAGAGCTGAGAGGCGAGCTCACAGGTAACATCAAACTCACTGGGTTTTTTGCCTCTATTTATCAGACTACCGCCCAAGCTATTTCCTACAGATCCCTCCGATGACTGGTTCATTTGGTACCCAATTATTTACCTATTTGATATAACCGATGTAATTTGGGGTTCACTTATTAATGTACTTGCACTAATTCCTTTAAAAAACAAATCTACAAGTATGACTTACTATAAACCAAAATGGAATTGGTAAATATTAACCTGTCATGTCAGAAGAGATATACAAATTCTAATAAAATAAAGATTTCATGCTTAACACTAACAAAATCTGTAAGTACTTTTAAGCAACAATGTATATAAGCCATAAGCTACTCAACTGCAAGAGTGCTTGGGGAGTGCTTTTCTTTTTTTGCAGAATAACTGTCAATAAGAATGTGTTTATAGCATACTTACATGGTAAAAAAAAATAAAACAGAAGTAGTCAAGCCATTATTGCAACACAAAAAAATGGGGCCTGGGAAACTGATAATTAGCTCAAGACAAACCAAAACGCAGACAAACACAAAGACAACAGACATGAAATGATGTAGGAAGTAGTTTGTAAATATATTTGATGATGAATTTACACATACAAAGACAATAGTTTACAAGGCACAAGAGAAACATAATGATATATATACACTATGTGACCAAACGTATGTGGACAACCGATATTCACACCCATATGAAATCGTTGGACATCCCATTCCAAAACCATGGGCATGAATGGTTGGCCCCCAATGAGTTGCCCCCCCATTTGCCGCTGAAACAGCTGCCACTCTTCTGGGAAGGCTTTCCACAAGATTTTGGAGTGTCTCTGTGTGAATTTGTGCCCATTCAGCCAAAAGTGCATTTCTAAGGTCAGGCACTGATGTTGGACAAGAAGGCCTAGCTCACAATCGCTGATCCAGTTCATCCCAAAGGTGTTCAATGGGGTTGAGATAAGGGCTCTGTGCAGGCCACTCAAGTTACCCCACACCAACCATGTCTTTATGGACCCCGCCTTGTGCACAGGGGCACAGTCATGCTGGAACAGGAAAGGTGCTTCCCAAAACTGTGACCACAGTTGGAAGCACCCAATTGTCTAAAATGTCTGTGTCCTGTAGCATTAAGATGACCCTTCAATGGAACTATGGGGCCTAGCCCAAACCCTGAAACAGCCCCAGATAATTATCCCTCCTCCACCAAACCTTACAGTAGGCTGTTGTTGCTCCTAGATGCTTCCTCTTTACAATTATAGCACTTACAGTTGACCGGGGCACATCAAGTAGGGCAGAAATTTCATTAACTGACTTGTGGCAAAAGTGTCATCCTATGACAGTGCCACGTTTAAAGTCACTGAGCTCTTCAGTACAACCCATTGCACTGCCAATGTTTTTCTATGGAGATATCATGGATATGTGCAGGATTATATGCACCTGTCCCCATACTTTTGGCTATAGTCTATATTCCCATACAAAAATCTAATATATGGCCATCTAATATATGGCCATATACATTAAAAAACGTAACATATTTTAGGTTAACATTTCACAAACTAGTAGTAATAAAAGCAATAATCTCTTTCTGGGGCAAATGGAAAAAAAATATATATATATCTACTCATCTAAGGGAACATGATCAACAGGACACAAGATATTTCTCTAAAATATAACATTTTAAATAGAAGACTTTTTACATAGGATATACACCGATCAGCCATAACATTATGACCACCTGCCTAATATTGTGTATGTCCCCCTTTTGCCGCCAAAACATCCCTGACCCGTCGAGGCATGTACTCCACTAGTCCTCTGAAGGTGTGCTGGGGTTTCTGGCATCAAGACATTAGCAGCAGATCCTTTACGTCCTGTAAGTTGCGAGGTGGTGCCTCCATGGATCAGACCTGTTTGTCCAGTACATTCCACAGATGCTCGATTGGATTGAGATCTGGGGAATTTGGAGGCCAAGTCAACACCTTGAACTCGTTGTTGTGTTCCTCAAACTATTCCTGAACCATTTTTGCTTTGTGGCAGGGCACATTATCCTGCTGAAAGAGGCCAATGCCATCAGGGAATACCGCTGCCATGAAAGGGTGCACATGGTCTGCAACAATGCTCAAGTAGGTGGTACAGTACGTGTCAAAGTAATATCCACATAAATGGCAGGACCCAAGGTTTCCCAACAGAACATTGCCCAAAGCATCACACTGCCTCCGCCGGCTTGCCTTCTTCCCATAGTGCATCCTGGTGCCATGTGTTCTCCAGGTAAGCGACGCACATGCACCCGGCCATCCACATGATGTAAAAGAAACCATGATTCATCAGACCAGGCCACCTTCATCCATTGCTCCGTAGTCCAGGTCTGATGCTCACGTGCCCATTATAGCACTTTCGGAAGTGGACAGAGGTCAGCAGTGGCACCCTGACTGGTGTGCAGCTACGCTGCTCCATACGCAACAAACTGCGATGCACTGTGTGTTCTGACATCTTTCAGTCAGTACCAGCTTTCTCTGCAATTTGAGCTACAGTAGCTCGTCTGTTGGATCGGACCACAAGGGCCAGCCTTCGCTCCCCATGTGCATCAATGAGCCTTGGCTACCCATGATCCTGTCGCCGGGTTACCGCTTTTCCTTCCTTGGACCACTTTTGATATGTACTGACCACTGCAGACTGGGAACACCCCACAAGGGCTGCAGTTTTGGAGATGCTCTGATCCAGTTGTCTAGCCATCACAATTTGGCCCTTGTCAATGTCGCTCAGGTCCTTACGCATGCCCATTTTTCCTGCTTCTAACACATCTACTTTGAGGAGAGAATGTTCATTTGTTGCCAAAAACATCCCACCCACCAACAGGTGCCATGATAACGAGATTACCAGTGTTATTCACTTCACCTGTCAGTAGTCATAATGTTATGGCTGATCAGTGTATATCCTACACAAAGGTTGGATAAAAAGATATAACCAAGAGCACGGTAACCCTAACAATACCAAAGTAGGTGTCTAGGGGTTTGAAATCTCGAAAGATTATGTTTGAATGGCCTTTGCCTTGTTGCAGAATGGGTAAAGAGTACAGACATCGTTATCCTGAATAGTCTCCCCTTCTTGAGCTGTAAACTTCAAATGAATTGCGTTGGTACGACCACCAAAAAGACCATCCCGTGTCAAGGTGCTCTGGAGCATCAAAGGTCTTCAAGAAAGTATGGACATCTGTGGATGTGTTTTTAAGCTGATTCCATTCATATTCCCGTATGTGTTTTATATGTACATTGTGTTGTTTTTTTAAAGTTTCAAGCTTTGCTAGCCATTGTAGGTACATTAACCCATACAGAATCTTTTTCACCGGGTTGGTGCTTGTTCAGCAATGACACTTTGGGTGTCCGTGCCAGAAACAGCCTAGAAATGCATAGGCTGTGTGCATACCATTACTTTCAGTGTATCCGTCAAATATGCACCGATTTTCATTACACCTCGATTCAAAGCATTCTGTATCAGTATATTCTCATCAGAGGGCTGATATTCAAGCCATTGGTTTGAGCTGTTTGAGAATGTCTTCTGTCAATGATTGTAGTTGTGTCACGCCCTGATGTGTTTCACCTGTTGTCATGTCTCCACTCCCCACCAGGTGTTCCCGGTTTCCCATTAGCCCTCTGTGTATTTAACCCCTGTTCTCTGTTCTGGCAGTTGCCAGATCATCTTGTCTTGTACAGTCGTTTCCAGCGTAGCTTGTTTCTAGTGTTCCCCCTGTTGCCCTATCTGTCTTCGCAGTGTTTTGATCTCTGCCTGTTTGTTTCCCTGACCAACGCGCCTGTCTGCTCCTGTGTACCTTTGCCGTTCTGCTCCCGTCACTGACCTCCGCCTGACCACCGACTACTATGGAGCTAAATCAGGGCCAAATGTTTTGTTAATTTGAAAAAAATATATATATAGTTGAAAAACTAAAGCTTGAAATTGAAAATTTAAGTTTTGGTCTATAACTTGAAAAATAAAACCATGTATTCAAACTAAAAATAAGTGTACCAATTTTTCTTTCAGTTTGAATAAAATTTAGATTAAATTCTGGAATTATTTTGAATAAATTATTAATTTTCATTTTTCACTTTTATATATTTTTTTTCAGTTCCACATTTCATGTTTTCAGATTCAAAACTTTTTTTTTTACGGCTTCAAATCTTTTTTTTTCAATTTCAGATCTGTTTTTCACTTTCAGATCAGTTTTTTTCAGTTTCAGACTTTTGGCCCCGATTTTGCGTAGGGGGTGTGGCTTCAACCCAGAGGGGCGTGGAATTATGAGTGACAGCCTAACAAAGAAGGCAGAAGACTCTCCTCAGTCATGTTGCCTTCAGGAAATGGTGTTACTGCGAGAACTATGACTGAATGCTTTATATCCACCATTTTTATTAAACAAACTGATGCCAGTGACAAAGTTACATTTAAAAAACTGTTTTGGACAACACGTGGTACCAATTACACTATAAGAGCAATAAACTGTGCCGGATTGTGCAGTTCAGCAGGAACAATGACTTCTCCCACTTTCACGTACGACTTTGAATTTATGCACCACAGTATTCACTCGGCAGACACATGGCGTCTGCTCCGCCAAGGCAACCCGCTGGCGCCAGCGCACAGGTAAGACATGTGAAAGATATTAGGCTTTTTGCATAGATACTTTGGATCATTATCCCCGCAGTGGCATTTTTTTTGTCATTAACACAAAGGGAAAATAGGTGGACAACTGGAAAAAGCTGGGAAATGGAAGCATCGCTAACACTAAAGTTAGCATTAACTAACATTAGCTTCACACTAAGCTGGTGTTTTTACACTAATTTCAGTGTCCAGCTCAAGTTTTTTTACTTTAACGTGTAGTAGTCTTTGTTAACCTCTGTTCAAAATAATTCCAGAATTTAATCTAAATTTTATTCAAACTGAAAGAAAAATAGGTACACTTATTTTTAGTTTGAATACATGGTTTTATTTTTCAAGTTTTAGACCAAAACTTACATTTTCAATTTCAAGCTTTAGTTTTTCAACTATATGTATTTTTTTTCAAATTAACAAAACATTTGGCCCTGATTTAGCTCCATAGACTACGGGTCTGTCTGCCTCTGTGTACCTCTGCCATTCTGCTCTTCCCTGTACCTGTTAATAAATATTTCATACGGAATCTATCCTGCCTTCGCGTCCACATTTGGGTCCACTGTTCATCCTCGTGTCAAGTTGTCTGAGGGGACCATGGCAATTGTGTCCTTGGTGAGGAATCTGTTGCAAAAGACTTTCATACAAGCCGAAGCAATTGTAATTCATTGGAAGGGGTCAACACCACCACATTCCAGGAACTCGAGTCTGTATCGCATATAGCCCTCTCTCAAAATGACTAAATCATTCACCCTGTAAGCCTTAATTTCATCCTTCATGACAAAGGGGTCTGTGGAAACCGTCATCATGGTATTCAGACCATAGTAATGCGGTTCTGGATGGGGGCCGACATGGTTCTCTTTGTCCTTGACATAAATCTTGTAACGAAAGTAGCCTTTTTTCGAATCTTTAAACTCCATAGCAGAGGGCAAAGCTTCATCAGTAGGAAGCAATGACTATCAATGTATCTCCGATTCAATGTGCGGTCTGAAAAAATCATGAGCTTGATCCCATTAACAATAAGTGTTGTGCCAATACCGTTGTTAACAAGGTACTGCATCAAGATGTAAACATCCAAACCTTTCGAGTTGTACACTATAAAGGCAGGGTGGGTAGGTTACTTTTTAAATGTAATCCGGTATAGTTACAAATACCCTGTCCACATTTGTAATCAGTAACGTAACTTTTTGATTACTCAAACTCAGTAACGTAATCTGATTACTTTGAATTACTTTTAGATTACTTTCATATTAAGAGGCATTAGAAAACACGTTTGCAATCGAGAACACCTGCACACAAATACGTTTTACTAGCGCGAATGTAACCTGCAATTATTAGGGCTACCAGCGATGGATTTTCAAAGTGTAAATGAAAAAAATAAACTGACTATACACCTGCACTCTTAGCTTAAAGTCAAAGTCGTCAGCAGCCAATGCTAACGAATGAACGCAATTGTCTGAGATGCAAAGCAGGCAGAATCACATGGCCTATGTGTGTGGACAGAGTTGAGTTGGCTACATCAAACGCAATCATCCTTTGGCAGAGTGCATCCCAACACATCTTTTCTCCTCAAATATCTGTGATAAATTCCATATAATGTTTTATCTTGAAGGCAGCATTGTGTTACAGCTATCTAACAAATATTTGCCTAATCTTCTAAACAATTCCTGTCTGAGTTGTTCAGCGCAACTCTTCCTGGCATTGTTTGGTGCATTTGACAAATAAACCTTGAAACCTGAAAAAAGCTTTTCGCCTATCATTGTTCTCAAAAAGATGCATTGATAGTAGATAACTAAATCACATTTTATATGGGTTGGCTAATATTATCGTAGATATACTGTACTCTGTTTTTACCAGCCCCCCAACCAACCAAAATTAAACTAGCACTTCTATTAATCAGTCACTAATCTGCACGCCCACCTTTGCTCGCATGATGATCACACACAAATGAGGCGCGCAATTGTTATTTTCATTCAAAACATTTAAAAACAAAATCAAATATGCAACATGTTGTAATTATTTCTTGCACCTAATCTTTTTCAATTTAAGTAATCCAAAAGTAATCATACATTTTTTTCAAAAGTATCTGTAATCCTATTACAATATTTTAGTTGGCAACGTAACGGATTACAGTTACTGATTTTTTGTAATGGATTACATGTAAACGGATTACATGTAACGGATTACTTGTATAAAGGTGCAGTCACTATATTATGGTTGCCTAAACTTTTGGAAAAATCTATGCCACAGCCATTGAGCGAACACCACGTCTTGTTTTCAAAGCTTATCGCACACACAAAATTTGCTGTGTTAAAACCATTCACAGGATTGGCAATTGTTTCCAAATCATAAAATATGTAACGCTCACTGGGTTCCTCGGGTTTAGATAGTTTTATGAAACATTCATGATACATTTCAACAGTCAGATCCACGTTACAATTAGGACACGTTAGCCGCGCATTTGTGTGGTTTATGGATACTGATACTAATGTTGTATTGACAGCCACAATCGGCACACTATTTCTTTTATGGTCATACCTATTAACACAACGATATGCGCCTTTGTGGAGCAATTATTATGGCTGTAAGAAAAGTCAGAGTAGCATATCCGCTTACAGTTTGGACACTGCTTTGGGTTCTGAGGTGGGAGTATGTCAATCTTTTTGAACACATACACTACAGCTATGTTTACAATAATGATCAAAGCGGGTGTTAAAACCCGTATAACACCACTCACTGTCATATAGGACCCCCAGAAAACCTTTCGGATTTATGATACCTTAGTTATCGTGTAAGTGCATAAAGATGGTTGTAGGGTGCTCAATGTTTTGAAATGTGGTAAAGCGGCCATAACAGGTTTGGTGAATGATTTTAGACCCTGTCATTTGTTTGAACCGAACAATATCCGTGATTCGCTCAACCAGCCCCCACATGTAGTAATAATGGGAAGTTCAACTAACTTTATTGATTCGGATCTATTCGAATCGTTCAGTAAAAAGAACTAATCATTCGACTCATTTTGTTCATTAGAGTCAGCCCCCCACCTCACTGTGGCAGTCTAGCGCACCCTCAAATCACTGTCAATTCTGGGCTACACTTGTTATAAAGATGGGAATAGGAAGGAACTGTAGTCCCACTGTTAATACGTTAACGGTAACTAAGAGTAAATGCTACCCTATATCATGCTTTACAGCCATCAACAAAGCCATGATCATTATGTGTATTATTGCAGAAAAAAATGCACAAGCGCAACTCGTTGTCCAGAGGCAAAATCAAGGTTCAATTTAGATCAAAAGAAATCATTAGAAAATAGTAATAAAAGTTAATTTTAAATGTAATGATATTCATCCTATCATTACAAATTTTAAAATGTACTAATACTACTATCTATCCTGTGATTTATCATGCAATTGTTTAAATGATGGACCAAACATAATTGAAAAATAAGTTTAATCTTTATTTTTTAATAAAAAACAATTAAGTAACAGGAATGAACACTGGGTAACCGGAATAAGCAGTGAGTAACAGGAATGAGTTCTTGTGTGTGTAAGAATAACTGGATGTCATTATCATTGGTAAACACAAATCATCGTTGGTAAACACAAACAAAGAAAAACTATTAGAGAAGGATAGTATACACTTTATCAAACTTTTGTGTAAACGTCTGATTTATGGCTTTAGTGATTGACCTTTGACCTTGGAGTGGTGTGACCAGAAGTAAAAGGTGATTATGGGATTAATAATTTATTTTAGGGAGGGGTGGTTTTTATGAGGTTGACCCAGGATGATTGGGTAATAAAAGTGTTTTATGTATATGTTTTCATAGGTGTATGATGTTTTTTAAATGTGTTTCTCACGGGAGGGAGATGGGGCTGTGTTTCTTAGGGAGGGGCTGTGGCCTTCTCAGAGGAAGGCGGGCTGGTCAAGGGAGGACAGGGACAGGTCAAGGGTTTTATGAGGCTGCCCCGGATGTGTGTGTGTGTGTCATTATAAAATGAATCAGGATAAGTAAAACTGAGAACAGTACACCCTTAGACTACAGTCTCTTCTGTCTTAGCACTCATAATATACGACTTGACTTCACCAAGCAAACCAATGTTTGAAAAACTGAACATTAATAATATAACCAAGTATGTACTGAAAATCATTTCTATGTACTGAAATCAAGTGATATCATATTTATGCCCAATAAAAGGCTAAAACAACATTTTAGTGCATGTCATCCATTTAATATTTGGGTTTTAATCCTGAAGTGCTACAACTGTTGTTGAATTCCTTTAATACATTTTACATGATTATGGGTCTGTATTTTTAAAACATACTCAGCAATTTCCTGAACCATTATGTTCTGTTTATGAGCTTGTCAAACATTACCTGAAAAGGTATTGTTCAGAAAACTTTAAAACTATTTAAAAACATTTTGCACTTCTATCTTACAAATGAATCAAGGGAAGCTGAGTACATCAAACACTTGGAAATCTTCGCTTTGTATTCTGGGATGTGTTACTCATACTCAGAACTATGGCACAAAAACAGGTATTTACTATGACCCAACAATCCCTGGAGCTTAAGTGATTAAAAACAGTGTTGTAAAGACTATTTAAATCATAAAAAATTAAAACTATATTCATGTATCGCTGAGTATATGGTTGGCTATTGTGAATGTGTCAACTATCCCTTTGGATATATTTCCGAGAATTGAACATGCTTTGCGCTATGATTTTATTTTTAGGCTTTCACTTTCGCAGATGATCATGGATTTAAGGGCTGGTTAAAACATCCTTTTATTTCATTATTGGAATCCTAAACACTAATCTATGTTTCAGAAAAAACTTTACCTGTCCTAGGTATGATTCATTTGCATGGGTAATTGCCAAAATCTCTAGCTCTTATGTGAATACATAAGTAACACCAAACCTGCAGCAGATATTCTGTGAGAATGTGTCGCCTGTATGTTATGTGGCATGTTGCATTGGAAACATATATAGGTTAACATCAAATGTCAGAGGCAATCGCAAGCATTTTCTCTGGTATTACTTAAACATGTTTTGTTCTAAACATAATGGATCGGCCCTTTTCTAAAATTAATTTTTTAAAGACCAGGACTTTGTCTGGCTTTTTTTTTTTTTAAATTGACAACCATCTGATTAATACAAAACAGTATTAAACTATTTAAAAAGATATTATTTGATACAAGCATAGTCTTATTCATAGACAATGAAATAGCATTTATTTAAGATTATAAAATATTTTTGTCTAACGAGAACTAAATGTATTTACGTTAATAAATTTAGATATTGACATATTTCTGTCAGTGTTTCATGATTCTGCTGATACGTTTCTGCTGACAGGGCTACCTGTTCTCTTTCTGGCCTTTTCTAGCTGACAATCCTAACTGCAATGCATGCTGGGTAATCAACCAAAAAAACCATACACCTATGAAACACCTATGAAAACATATACATAAAACACTTTTATTACCCAATCATCCTGGGTCAACCTCATAAAAACCACCCCTCCCTAAAAGACATCTGGGAAGTCCGGAAATGACTCCTTTTAACCTTTTGACACAGGTGATAAATTATTAATCCCATAATCACCTTTTACTTCTGGTCACACCACTCTAAGGTCAAAGGTCAATCGCTAAAGCCATAAATCAGACATGTTTACACAAAAGTTTGATAAAGTGTATACTATTCCTCTCTACTATTATTTAACCAAACTCAAATCAGTATTTCAAATAGGACATCTAATTTTATTGTGGGGAATAAACTCGCTTTGGCTGTCTTACCTTCTTTCGTTGACTATGACTTTATTGGATTCAAATTCAGTCCTCATGGTACACAGCATATCTTTCTTAACAAAGACCATTACCATGTTGATTCTTCATTCTACCACTTCTCCTTCCCAGACAAGGAGAGAGAAAACACAATATTTCAACCTTTGTAAGCAAACCATGAGATTATATTTTACCAGATTCGAAAATAATTTCCATCAATCTATCGCTTGGTTTAGATTTTCTCACGTGTTAACAGCTCAGCACACGGCAGCAAATTACCATGCGGTGAGCCTGGTAAAGGCCTAATCACATTGTCATGAGCCCCCCTCAGTGGAGGCCTCAACAGAAAAAAAACAGTAAATGCGTTTAACTCTAAATTTGATCAAACATGACAAAGCACAACAAAACAGGCTATTTCTTGAATGCCTATGAAAACATGTTCAAGCAAGACAAAACAAAACAGGCTATTTTATGCTTATTAAAACATGCTATTTACCATCAAAGTGCTTTTCAATTTAATATTCAACAAGATAAGCCTGGCCATTAACGAGGAAAGTGATCAGGTTTCCTTGATAAATTCCAGCTTTCTTTAATTTTTAGGTACGATACATTTGTGGAAGATGAAAAATGTTTGTATGAAAAGAGACTCAACAGTCGTTCGTATAAGAGTTGATTATTTCAGTTTAATTACGTGGATCCACGGGAATAATCGCTTTTACAAAAACAGTATAAGTACAGAGACCAAAAGAGTAGTGTTATAATTATTCTGATTATACATAATTACTTTCACCTCTTTATACCCCTCCTTGTCAGCTCCCCAAAATATTATCTCTTATGCTATAAGATACATACAAAAACAAGTTGTGATACTAATCGGAAAACAAGATAGAACCCTACACTGTCATGGCAACCATAGTTCTAGGTCAGAGTTAACAGATCTCCTGATCTGAGCTACCCCTGGTTTCTGTCCTGCCCAATAGGAAAACACAGAGACACAGGCAACTTCACCTTGGAGCCATCTGTAATAGATATGTTTGAGGCCTGGCACCTCGGTTGTGGCCATAATCACTTCTAAGAACAGGGCATGCTGACCTAGGTCTTCTATCCGTGGCATACATGAACAGTCTAAAGCAAATCCAGGCCTAGTCTAAAACAGTCCATTTATTACAGTTAATTTGCAGAATAATGGATAAATAAGGATATGGTAATAAATTCATCCTTTACAATTCCTCCCTTTTGTCCCATCAGGGACAATACAAACAAAAATAATTAATTTATTAAAAGAACGCATTTATTACATATTAAAAAATATCCTGGATCTTAAGGACCAGGAGGTTAGTTACTTTAAATAAGTTACATCTGAATCAAACACTGACAATCAAGACAGTTGTTATGGTTATACAAATTGTACAAATAGAACTGAAACACGAGGATCTGGCTCTTCTTTTGCTATGGGAGGGTCCATCATCGTAGTCTGGGTTTGATGTATACCATCGTGGCAACTCCAGGTTAACTATGTGAATATTTTATCTTAGCGTAGACTTGTGGTGTAGTCAGTATATATGGGCATCAGTAAATCAATAAGTAAATGAGTTAGTAGGTTTTAGATCTGGGTGAATCAGTCATGTTAAACATTGGGATGTCTCAAACTAAGAACTCTTAATCAATGATTATGAAAGCTCAAGTCAGTTCCTTGTATCGTCCATGATTCTGGGGTCCCATGAAAGGGATACCATCTTGTGACTGCCGTCGTTCGGCCAGGTGGACAAACAAAATGCATCTTCGTCCATTTTGATTGTCTCCATTGTCTCCTTTCCCGGTTTATGACTCTTGTCCTCTCTCGGCCATCTTGACTTTCTTTTGTCATTGCTCTTCATATGTACCACACTCTCCATCGGTCCTCAATTCACGACTTCCTCAGAATCCATCTTGTTTAGCCAGACAATGTTCTTTTTCTTTCTTTTCATTTCAATTTCAGGCATCTTTGTTAATGATCATTTTCATTCTTGATGGTGTCCTATTCACGCCATGATATTTAAACATGAGCGCATCATGCACGTCAGAGGCTTCAGTCCTCCTTCTCCTGTCGTATTTGTACAACTGGACTGCATTATATTTTATTGTACAAGTCACTGTATAGCCGCAGAAAACACAATATTGCATTATGATCTCACACAAATAACAATGTTAAGCTACTGCACACTACTCAGCAAGTGCGGACTCTCTCATTATCGTCTGAAGAGATGTTCACCCACGTAATTACTTTACGTGGCCTAGACACAGGAATTACTAGGTCTTACTTGTACGAATAACAATGAAGCTTTTACACACGGGTCTACGCTCTACTCAACTAGAGCGGACTTTCCATACTCATTGAAATATAAAATGTAAACAATATAAATCGTGGCCTAGACAGGGGAATTAACTAGGGCTTGTTCAACTAACAAATGCTCTTGCAATCTTGACAGTTCGTAATATGTTGTCATTTTACGAATCACAGTCAACCTGTATCCAAAACCAAGAACTCCTTCGGTTAGCCAGTTAGCACCTAACTAGTTAGCACAGAATTTCCGCCGAATCAGTAGAATCGATAAGATTATCTATCCGGTCGTGGCAACAAACTGTAAGAAATTCAGCTATTCGTATAGTGTTGAAATAATGATCGCATACCCGGTGGTCAAGGGAGAGAGTAATTGAATTATTTATTGCAGCATTCGATAGTCTATTGTTCATCATGTTCAATCAATCTTAAAAAACTCAATCTGTAAAGATGGTTGCTAGCAGTTATATACATTGAAGGGTGTGTCTACCTAACACAGATTGCATCTGAAACCCAAATGCCAGATGGTCACTGTAAACATTTCACGTTCCTGAGGTTATCAGAGCGTGACCTACTGAAAGAGAGAATCTAAACGCAGTTTATGTTTCTGTTGTTCTCATTGTCTAGGCACATTTCCCTTTCAATGAAACATACATTCATATGATTCTACAAGGGCCATTCCACCGAATCAGTACCTTATCTGTACCCAGGCCATTACATGCATAAATATGCATGATAATGATCTGTTTAATACATTATATTATCAAGCAAAGTGTCCAGCACTTTGTCCTAATTGCAATTTGATGAAACATCATATAAAACCTTAATAAAAACTACGTAGAACACTGAAAAAATAGGATTTTAGCCCATCCCCACTCCCTAACATTACACTTCACCATGAAATATAATGATTAGAATCCTTCAGAAATCATATTTGTTTGTATTATTATGGTACTCTTGTTTAATTTAGACATAAAAAACATTTTCTCATCAGAAATTCATATGTTAGCTAAAAAAATAAATTTTAATAAAAATGTCAGACATTGCACAACCCACGAGCAACAGGAAGTAGCATCATTTGAGTCTCCTGAAGGCCATGAGAAGACCAAAGGTTAGTTCTCTTTATTATCATATTGTAAGTATGACTGAGAATGTCAATCTCAACGTTCAGTCCTGTTACCTAAATAATTCCTTGGAAGTTATTGTTTTTTTTAAAAGATAGTTTTGGTAAACCACTTGAAGGTACCAAGTGTTCTCATGATACTATCATTGATGCCATGGGGCTACATTTCATGTATTTGTGAATGTTATGCTGAAAACTCAGTCCTGTTACTTTCAGTCCTGTTACTCATATGAAGGGTAACAGGACTGAATAAAAGTAATGGGAGTGAGAAGTTTGAATGAAATAGCCATTTTAATGTGTCTGGTATATACACTACTGTTTAAAAGTCTGGGGTCACTTTGAAATATCCTTGTTTTCAAAAGAACAGCCCTTTTTGTCCATTAAAATAACATCAAACTGATCAGAAATACAATCTAGATATGTTGTAAATTAATATTGTAACTGGAAACAGCTGATTTTTAATGGAATATCTACACAGGCAGAAAGAGGCCCATTATCAGCAACCATCAGTCCTGTGTTCCAATGGCACGTTTGCTAAGTTTATCATTTAAAAGGCTAATTGATCATAAGAAAACCCTTGCAATTATGTGAGCATAGATGAAAACTGTTGTGCTGATTAAAGATGCAATAAAACTGTCCTCCTTTAGAGTAGTTGAGTATTTAGAGCATCAATTTCAAAGTCTAAGTAGTTTTATTTGTCAGATGCACCAAATAACAGCGTCATTCAGAACAGTGAAATTCTTGTGACATGGCACGTCACATCTACACATTTGGCATTAAGAAATATATAAAGCACAAATAATAGCAAAAGTATACATAATAATAGAAACTAGCAGCAATTCCAGAGAATGTAGAAATGGGAATATGGGCAGTATGAAAAATAATCTTAAATATTATTTAATGTAAGTATAGTAGTGTCTATAAATGGATACAATAAAATATGCAAATGTACATTGAATGTACATCGAAAGTGACCAGAGTATTTGAAGTGTTCATGTGATCAATAGAACAATGTTGGTAGTTTGGAAGCCTTATGGCCTGGGGGAAAAAAAACTTTTGTGAGTCTGGAAGTATGTGCCATGATGCTACGGTAACATCTACCAGATGGCAGCAGTGTGAATAGACCATAGCCTGGGTGGCTGTAGTCTTTTATGATGTTCCGTGCTTTACTAAAGCATTGTGTATGGTAGATGCCCTGCACGAAAGGGAGATGGCAGCAGATGATGCGCTCCACTGACTTGTGATCAGCAGTGGAGCAGCTGCCATACCAGGCAGTAATGCAGCCTGAGAGGAAGCTCTCAATGGTGCACCTGTAAAAGTTGGTGAGAGTTTTTGCAGAACTTGTCAAACTTCTTAAGTTTATTCAGGAACTATAGGCACTTTTGGGCAGTTTTTACCGCTGGGTCTGCTTGCCTGGACCAGGTGAGGTCATCTTTGATGAACACACCAAGGAACTTGAAGTCAGAGACTCTCCACTACAGCTCCATCGATATGTATGGGGGCGTGATCCCCCTCTGCCGCTTCCTGAAGTCTACAATCATTTCCTTAATCTTGTGTTTAGAGAGGTTGTTGTCCTGTCACCATGTTGTGAAGTCACTTACCTCCTCTTTGTATTTGTTCTCACCATTGTAGGAGATGAGACCCAGGATGGTGGTATCGGCCGCAAACTTAAGGATGACGTTGGAGCTGTGTGTGGCCAAACAGTCCTGTACAGGAGGGGACTGAGTACTCAGCCCTGAGGGGCTCCGATGTTCAGGGTCAGTGCAGAGGAGGTGAGGTTGCCCATTCTCACAACCTGCGGCCCGTCAGGAAGTCCAGGATCCAATTGCAATGGGTGGTGTTAAGACCCAGGGTCCTGAGCTTAGGAACGAGCAATTATGGGTTCGATTACAGGCTCAAAATGTCCAGAAACTAAGAAGTGTCTTCTGAAACTCATCAGTCTATGCTCTGGAAAATGAAGTCTATTCCATACAAGAAATTGCCAAGAAACTGAATATCTCGTACAATGCTGTGTACTAATCCCTTCACAGAACAGCAAACTGTCTCTAAGCAGAATAGTAAGAGGAGCGGGAGGCCCTGGTGCACAACCAAGCAGGCAGACAAATACACCCTAATAATTTCTAGTTTGAGAAACAGACACCTCACAGGTCATCAACTGGCTGCTTCATTAAATAGTACCCTCAAAACACCAGTCACAACAGTGCAGAGGCAACTCTGAAATGCTGGTCTTCTAGGCAGATTTACCAAGAAAAAGCCATTTCTCAGACTGGCCAATAAAAAGCAAAGATTAAGATGGACAAAAGAACAAAGACACTGGACTGAGGAAGATGGGAAATAGTGTACAGACGAATCAAGGGTTTGAGGTGTTCAGATCACAAGGAACAACATTCATGAGATGCAGACCAAATGAAAAGATGTTGGAGGAGTACTTGACGCCATCTGTCAAGCGTGGTGAAGGCAATGTGATAGTCTGGGGGTGCTTTGGTGGTAGTAAAGTGGAATTTTTGTACATGGTAAAAGGGATAATGAAGGAAGGCTATCACTCCATTTTACATTGCCATACCATACCCTGTGGATGGTGCTTGATTGGAGCCAATTTCCTCCTACAACAGGACTATGACCCAAAGCACAGCTACGAACTATTCTTTTTTTGGGCAATTTCAAGCATTATATAGCCTTCATTCCTCAAAACAATGATTGACTGACAAGATTCTAGAGAAAGATGTTTCTTTTTTGCCATTTTTGACCTAATATCGACCTTAAGACATGCCAGTCGATTGTATGCTGTGGTAACTCAAAAACAAACATAAAAATGATGTTAAGTTTCATTAAACAAACCAAATAGCTTTCAGCTGTGTTTGATATAATGGGAAGTGATTTTCTAGTACCAAATTAACAATTTAGCATGATTACTTAAGGATAAAGTATTGGAGTGATGGCTGCTGGAAATGGGGCCTGTCTAGATTTGATCAAAAATTTATTTTTCAAACAGTGATGGTGCTGTTTTTCATCAGTAATATCTTGGCTATACTTTATGATCAGTTGAATGACGCTTTGGTGAATAAAAGTACCAATTTCCTTTCGAAACAGCTAAATCTGTGCATTATTCCTAACTTTTGGCTGTCAATGTATTTAAAACTATTTAACAAGGTAGCAAGAAAATATGTTACCTATATAAATACAAATCAAATAAATGTTAGAACACATTACTGAACAGTATTGTGAATAAAGATTGTGCAAACAGTCAAGTTCTAAGTGAAAATTCTTACTTGCAGGTTCCCGCACAGCAAAGAAACAGTAGAAAATAGTCAAAGAGAATAAAACCTTTACGCAATACTAACCTCACAGCAATGCACCAAATAGAAAGGCTAAAAACAAATAACAAAACATTTTAAGTAATGGACTACAAAATAACTACACCCTAATAAAGATTTTAAAAATTAAAAACTATATAAAGTAAAGTGGAGAGTCTGGTAGCAGCAATTGAGATTTGAGTTTGTGTGTGTCTGTGTGTACAAAGTCAGTCCAGTTCATGTGTCCTTCGCTGGTCAGCTAATTTGATCAAGAAACCAAAAATCCAGTCTCCACCTCATGTCCTCAGTTGCCCCAGTAAACCACAGCTTCTCTTCTCTTTAAATGTTCTGAGCAATCAGGTGTCCAGGGTAGGGCTGTGGTGGTCGTGGATGAGTGGAACAGTTTTCGTTTTGGCAATGCCTCTTCTCAAACTCAGCTGAGTTCTCAAACTCAGCAGAGCGCCAGCTCGGAGAGGAAACCAAAAATACACCGGGGTCAGTCTCCTTACTTGCCCCGGCAAACTGCAGCATTTCTTCAGCCGAGAGTTCTTTCAGCCAACTAGCCAAAGCCTCTGAAAGTACAGTAGACAGCAAATTGACAATGTCAAAGCGGTACAATGTCAAACTATAAAAATCTAGAGCTATCCAAACATTACAGCAAGTCACACTCTTCTCATTTAAGACAGCTAAAGGTGTTAGGATAAATTCAAATACATATTAAAAGGGATATACACCCATTTTTACATGTGGTCTTATTTTATTTATTTTGTAAGAAAAATGAGTCAACACTTTCAATCTAATGCAAAACAAAGGTTCTCAAAACATATTTTTTTCTTTCTACACATTTATAAACAAACGTGTCTCTGGCGGCGCCGTCTCCTAGTGATGCCCATTCGAGGCTTCAATAGCGTTATATTAGCAGCAGGATATTATGCTGGCAGCACTCAGGTTTTCTTTTTCACAATTTTTTCCAGAGCTGTTTATTTCAATTATGGCTTTTATTCTGAAAAAGAAAATCTGAGTTTGCGCTGCCAGCATAATATCGTGCTGCTAGAAGAATGGTAATGAAGCCTCGAATGGCCATCACTACCGTCTCCGCTTTTTGATGTCCCTCTTTACTGCTTTGTCCAGGTTGTCCAACGAACAATGTTTCTCCCTTTGTGTCCAGTTTTGGCTAGCAGCTGCACCTGAGAAGTCAAGTGTGGTGTTTTAGCAATTATAATATGCTTCATAATACTTAATTAAATGTTAGAGTTTGCAGTCAGGTTATTTCTTACCTTCAAAGTCAGTCCTGCTCCAATCTTCATCAATACATTTGAGAATAATCTGATTTACCACTAATCCAAGCACACCAGTGTTGTGTGGACTATTCTTCCTGAGATATGGAAGACAAAAGATTCCTTTTTCAGTACAGTACTGGAGCCATATAGTGCAGATGATGTACATATCCAACCAATACAGTAAAGCAATAAACGTGAAAATCTTTTTTTGCCATACCCTTTCTACGGTTAATAAATAAATATGTATATAGATAAATGATAAGCAAGCTGGAATAAATACAGTAAATAGTCTATTTGCTAGGCATGTATGTGCATAAATATATCTATTTAATGTTTTACTAGGGTTAGTTATCTACAGTAGTGTGCAGAAGTTTGCAAACCCTTGGAGAATTGGTAATAAATAGTATTTCACAATAGTGAGTACACCCCTCACATTTTTGCAAAGATTTGATTATATCTTTTCTTGTGACAACAGTGAAGAAATGACACTTTGCTACAATGTAAAGTAGTGAGTGTACAGCTTGTATAACAGTGTAAATTTGCTGTCCCCTCAAAATAACTCAACACACAGCCATTAATGTCTAAACCGCTGGCAACAAAAGTGAGTACACCCTAAGTGAAAATGTCCAAATTGGGCCCAATTAGCCATTTTCCCTCCCCGGTGTCATGTGACTCGATAGTGTTATAAGGTCTCAGGTGTGAATGGGGAGCAGGTGTGTTAAATTTGGTGTTATCGCTCTCACACTCCCTCATACTGGTCATTGGAAGTTCAACATGGCACCTCATGGCAAAGAACTCTCTGTGGATCTGAAAAAAAGAATTGTTGCTCTACATAAAAATGGCCTAGGTTATAAGAAGATTGCCAAGACCCTGAAACTGAGCTGAAGCACGGTGCACAAGACCATGCAGCGGTTTTACAGGACAGGTTCCACTCAGAACAGGCCTCACCATAGTCGACCAAAGAAGTTGAGTGCTCGTGCTCAGTGTCATATCCAGAGGTTGTCTTTGGGAAATAGACGTATGAGTGCTGCCTGCATTGCTGCAGAGGTTGAAGGGGTGGGGGGTCAGCGTGTCAGTGCTCAGACCATACGCCGCACACTGCATCAAATTGGTCTGCATGGCTGTCGTCCCCGCAGGAAGCCTCTTCTAAAGATGATGCACAAGAATGCCCACAAACAGTTTGCTGAATACAAGAAGACTAAGGACATGGATTACTGGAACCATGTCCTGTGGTCTGATGAGACCAAGATAAACATATTTGGTTCAGATGGTGTCAAGCGTGTGTGGCGGCAACCAGGTGAGGAGTACAAAGACAAGTGTGTCTTGCCTACAGTCAAGCATGGTGGTGGGAGTGTCATGGTCTGGGGCTGCATAAGTGCTGCTGGCACTGGGGAGCTACAGTTCATTGAGGAAACCATGAATGCCAACATGTACTGTGACATACTGAAGCAGAGCATGATCCTCTCCCTTCAGAGACTGGGCCGCAGGGCAGTATTTCAACATGATAACGACCCCAAACACACCTCCAAGACGACCACTGCCTTGCTAAAGAAGCTGAGGGTAAAGGTGATGGACTGGCCAAGCATGTCTCCAGACCTAAACCCTATTGAGCATCTGTGGGGCATCCTCAAACGAAAGGTGGAGGAGCGCAAGGTCTCTAACATCCACCAGCTCCGTGATGTCGTCATGGAGGAGTGGAAGAGGACTCCAGTGGCAACCTGTGAAGCTCTGGTGAATTCCATGCCCAAGAGGGTAAAAGCTGTGCTGGAAAATAATGGTGGCCACACAAAATATTGACACTTTGGGCCCCATTTTGGACATTTTCACTTAGGGGTGTACTCACTTTTGTTGCCAGCGGTTTAGACATTAATGGCTGTGTGTTGTGTTATTTTGGGGGGACAGCAAATTTACACTGTTATACAAGCTGTACACTCACTACTTTACATTGTAGCAAAGTGTCATTTCTTCAGAGTTGTCACATGAAAAGATATAATCAAATATTTGCAGAAATGTGAGGGGTGTACTCACTTTTGGGAAATACTGTATATACTATTTGTAAAGAAAACATGAGTGAGCAGGCAAAAAACTTATTTTATTTCTTATGGGATTCACATTCAACTGTAGGTCATAACAGAATGGCACCATCATAAAACAAAACATGGCAACAAAGAAAAAAATTAACTTACCCCTGTTCAAAAGTCTACATACCCTTAGTTGTTAATATGGTGTATTGCCCCCTTTAGCATCAATGACAGCATGCAGTCTTTTGTAATAGTTGTCTATGAGGCCCTGTATGCTGTAACCACTGGAGGGTCAACTTGGCCTTGTGCTTAGGGTCATTGTCGTGCTGGAAAGTCCAAGAGTGTCCCATGCGCAGCTTTCATGCAGAAGAATGCAAATTGTCTGCCAGTATTTTCTGATGACCTGCTGCATTCGTCTTGCCATCAATTTTCACAAGCTTCCCCGTGCCTTGAGACCCCCCCTCCAAAACATCAGTGAGCCACCACCATCAGAGGTGGCACCAAATCATGGTTTTATAAGTAAGTCTCGAGTCAGGTCCCAAGTCAAGACAGGCAAGTCTGAGTCAAATCTCAAGTAAACACTGACAAGTCACAAGTCCTACACTTTGAGTTTCGAGTCCTAAACAAGTCATAATGTGTTCTTCACCAAATGTAATACCATTTCATATTTTTAACAAAAGTATAGTGAGTATATTAAATTTACTGAAATCACGAATGCTTTTAAAAATATATCTATATATTTATTACTTTCCAAATAAACTTTGGAGAAAAACATACAGATCCCCTCACAAAACAGTCCTGAAATATTTCAGAGGGAGTCATGAACAAAACAATACTAAAATAATAATGACATCTGATTGAACAGTTAAACATAGACTTTTTAATGTGCATTTAAATGTGTATGCGCATTAACACGCCTGATAAACGCCTCGTTAAGGACAGCGACACCTCGCAACGCACACACACACTGCAGCCGAATTCTGAAGCTCAATAAAACTCTAATTAGGCACAAACAGCAGGAAGGAGGAATCTCTTTTTATATGGAAAATAAAACCGGAACATGAAGATTGTGTGTGTGTGTAATGTTACATGTTTTCCCTTATCTCAGGGCCGTATGATGCATTGCATTTGCAGAAGACCAAATTTGATAAAAGTCTGTCAGTCATTTGTACACGATGAGGCTGCAGTATAAGGCCACCATGGCTGAAGACATACTCCACCGGAGCACAGGAGGCAGGCACTGCCATGACCCTGATGGCCACTCGGAACAGTGAAGGAAGAGCCTTCATATTCATTGTCCAGAACAAGAGGGCATTCTGTCCTTCATATATGTCAAGGTAGTGACTTAGCTGTAGTGCTGGAGTGGTCCCGACAGCTTTCTTCTGCCTCTTACAGTATGCTGCAAACAGCCCATCTTGTCCAAGACTATGGTCCTCTCGCTCTTTCTCATCAACAAGAGGCACAGGTAGCTCAGTCCTTGCAACATCATGCAGAATCAGTTCTGGCAAAACATGTAAAAGCACAGCAGAAACAAAAAGGACGGTATTAAAGTGTTGGTGATGCACTGGGTTAAACTGAAAATATTGTTGCAGTCAATTAGATTAATTTTTCAGAAAAAGTTACATTAAATTCAATAATATTTACCTTTCACTCTTTGTGCCACCTCCTCCTTGACCTCTTTATTGACCAGCACATGGTGCTCCACCCACATCAGTGAAAAAGCCGGATCCAAGGTAGCTGCTTTGAGGTAGACTGGATCTGAAAAGGGTGCAGTGATTCCATCTTGTGTCCTGGCCATTTTCGCATTGATGAAGATTCCAATAAATCTTTTCTTCAGGGATGCCTGGAGACTTCTGACCAGGCCACTCAGGAAATGGACTTGAGGCTTCCACTGCTCCAGGTGATGATTCAGAGACAGAACAGAGGAAACAACAGAACTGATTGTGACCATCTTCTCCCCCTGTGTCAAATCTGTTGTTTCTCCAAATGGCTTCAGGATGCCCATCAACTCCTTCAACTGATTCCACTCCCATACAGTGAACAACAACTCCTTGTGCCCAGCCTTTTCTAGAACATGACAGAGCTTTAGATGGTCACATTGGATCACTGCCTTCACTTGTCTCATTGTTGAGTTCCATCTTGTGTTGACAGCAGCAGGGATGCCTCTTTCCCCAAATTCAGCCTCAAACACCTCTTTGAATGTTGTGCTTTTATGCAGCAGTGAGCTGATTTTTGATAACTTTAAAAGAGAAGGAGTCTTCACTTTTGTTTCTTTCAAGCCATCTCCCACCACCAGCTGGAGAGTGTGGGCAAAACACTGTAAGCGCTGTTTTTTTTTGCAATAACAGCATCCACTGTTTGCTGGTCTTCCAGGGTTAAATCATTCCAGTCATCAAGATAATCTTCATCATGTACTTCATCTTCTTGTTCAATGGGGAAGCACACCATGAATGCTTTTCTCATGTTGGCAGCATTGTCGCTAATCATATAGTCCAATTTATCTTTAATGCAGTACTCATCACACATGGCCTCAAATTGCTCACAAATTCTTTCAGCCGTGTGTGGGCCTTTGAAGCGGTCACAGGCCAAGAGGTTGGACTTGAGCTGTATCCTCTCTCCATCTTTCTCCATACAGTGCAGTGACACCAAGGAACCCCCTCATCTTTCGGTCGGACCAAATGTCCACTGTGAATGAAACATGGTCTACATTGCTCAACTGAGTTTTCAGTTTTGAACGTCTCTCTGTAGCAAGGTTCTCTATTTTTGATGTCAATGTTCTGCGACACACTGGGCTGTACTTACTGTCAACCACTGACAGAAAGTGACGAAAACTCTTGTTTACCACAACAGAGGCAAGTTGCAATCAATAACCAGGTCTGACAGTATTGCATTGTTGATAGCTTTCTGCTGTGGATGATTCATGCTTTATTGCCCTACACGGGTCTCCATGAACTGAGAGATTTGAGGCTGCTGTGGTTCACTTTTGTTCATCTGGTATTGTTGAAACCTGTAAGAGGTAAGCGTATTAAACAGATGTCAGTAAAAAAAGGAAACAAATTAATTGAGAGGCGGCAGTAGCACCGCATCGGCCATCCCCCCCAGTAGTCATCGACTATCAAGGATTGCTATGGGGGTGCAATCAGGCGATGTAGGCATGTACACAATCGCCCAAACTTAAAGCACACACCCTCTCTGTGTGTGGTTACAGTAGGCTAACTTATGTCGATGGTTTTAGGAACAGCAGTAACGTCAGGCAGGATTTATGCTACCAACTGCCTAGCTGGTTGTAGCTCAATCTTGGGTGCAATGATCACGTTCCCGTACTGACTGACCGTGTGGAGGCTCACTGATTTAACGTTACGTTAGCCTACATGCTACAATAGCAAAGTTATATATAACTGTGGGCTATATTAGACCCAACTTACCGTTTTTTGTGCAACTTCAAATGACAAACAAAATTGGAAGTTTTTGTTCCAATTTTTTTTTGTTCCAATTCTGTCAGTAATTTTCCTTCCGCATGTCTTGCAAATTGCAATACGTTTGTTGTTAACTACAGAGTAGTCTTTATAACCGAAAAGAATAACATCTTTCCAGGTATCAGTAAGAATTCACTTGCCGAGTGCCATTGTTCATCTGCACTGCCACACGCCACTTTTTCTCCGCTGGCATGATTTGATTGGCTGTTGTCGGATTCAAACTGTAATCTGTTAAATGAATAGTTGATGTGCTGCAAACTTTTTTTAATAGCATCATTTTTTATATTTGGGCTTGGGGAGGGTATCAAGTCAGTTCGAGTCAAAAGGCTCAAGTACAAGCGAAGTCACAATTCACTGGTGTCAAAGTCGAGTTGCAAGTATTTTCTGATTATGTCGAGTCTAAAGTCATATCATATTTGTGACTCGAGTCTGACTCGAGTCCAAGTCATGTGACTCGAGTCCACACCCTCTGTCCACCATGCTTCACAGAGCGGATGGTATTCTGTTCACTATAGGCCTTGTTGACCCCTCTCCAAACAAAACGCTTACGGTTGTGACCATAAAGCTGTATTTGTCTCGTCACTCCAAATAACAGTGTGCCAGAAGCTGTGAGGTATGTCAAGGTGTTGTCGGGCATATTGTAACCAGGCTTTTTTGTGGCATTGGCGCAGTATAGGCTTCTTTCTGGCAACTCAACCATGCAGCTCATTTTTGTTCAAGTATCGTCGTATTTTGCTCTTTGAAACAACCACACACTATTTTTCCAGAGCAGCCTGTATTTCTCCTGAAGTTACCTGTGGGTTTTTCTTTGTATCCCGAACAATTTTTCTGAAATCTATCTTGATCTACCTGACCTTGGCTTGGTATCAAGAGATCCCCGAATTTTCCACTTCTTAATAAGTGATTGAACAGTACTGACTGACATTTGCAAGACTTTGGGTATCTTTTTGTATCCTTTTCAATCTTTATAAAGTTCCATTACCTTGTTACGCAGGTCTTTTGACAGTTCTTTTCTGCTCCCCATGGCTCAGTATCTAGCCGGCTCAGTGCATCCACGTGAGGGCTAACAAACTCATTGACTATTTATACACAGACACTAATTGCAATTTAAAAAGCCACAGGTGTGGGAAATTCACCTTTAATTGTCATTTTCACTTGTGTGTGTGTCTGTAACAAGGCCAAACATTCAAGGGTATGTAAACTTTTGATCAGAGTCATTTGGGTGATTTCTGTTATCATTATGATTTGAAAAGGGGCCAAACAACTGTGATAATAAATGGCTTCATATGATCACTATTCTTAAATAAAATTTTTTTTGCATTATCAGTCATATTTTCAAAATCAATACCAAAATTTCACAATTTCTGCCTGGGTGTGCAAACTTATGAGCACAACTGTAGTTACAATATGCATAATATTGCGTACTGCATTCAACTACTGTACCCAGCTAGCTAGTTAGCTGTAACACAAAACAACTCGCTTCCGAATGTACTGCTAGCTAATGTACAGCAAGCTGTTAGTTGACTCTTACCTTGATTTGGCGTAACACAGTTACTCGGACTGCCTTGAACTGTTGTCGCGTTTTCAGTAACCATTTCCATGGCTTGGCAAGTTGAATAGAAATAGCTGGAATGCATTCTTGATGCTGTACTGAAATGTTTGATTTTAATAAAAAAATAATTAAAAATTAAAAAACACGAGTAGCCTATTAGAAACGTACAATCACGAAGTGAGGCGGTTTCTTCAGTTTAAAAAAGCAGTGGGGTTGTAGTGATTTCTAATCCTCTTAATTTCATTGGTCATTGAAAATCATTATGCCCTCACTCCTGGTTTTCTTTGCCAGACTGGGTTATTTTGTTTTCCATCACAAGACCCTCCTACTTTCATTAACTTGATCGGCCATTGAAACATACATTTTGTGAGACCTCAAAAATAGGAGCATCTGGTTTTCAGCGATACAGTCATATTCTACATAGAAAATGTTCTGTCAGAAAACACGGAGTGTGATCTCAGCTCTGGTATTTATTTAACGACTTAAACATAATTTGCTCCAACGGGCTTGAGTCAGTCAAACTATTTATTATTGCAAAAAATGTCTCATGTCATTGCTCAAGTATACTGGTTCCAAAAAACATCCAAATCAATATCATTTCAAGCCCTCTGTAAAGGTTTGGGGCAAAGTGTTGCAATCTGGATCAGAGGCCCTGCTTATTCCAGTTCAGAGGATTATAAAGCGCTGTGCATATACTGCCATTGTAAATTGCAGTTTGCTAGTAATACAGATACTGTCACAGTGGTAGTACCTGTATCAACTCTGGCTGCTTTTTAGGCACTAGGTTTTTCAATGTTGTATTATCACTTTTTCTTGGACTTTGCAATATAACATCAGACTTCTTGTGAATCTCAATCCTCTCTTTTGTATAAGGGCTTTTATTCAGTGACATCTTTGTTTGTTTTTTATCCTTTGTTGTCATTGTATTGCCTGTTTATCCTTGATTTTTATTGTTTACAAAAATGTGTGGCAGTTTACCATTCACTTCAAATACAAGTTGAATTAAATTTTGATTTGATATTGGATTATTATTTTTTGAATGAGGAGATATAAACATGACATTCACTGAGAATTCATATATAGTCAGTCATATATGCATATATAGTCAGTCATATACTTAATACTTGTACATTTCCGCCCTTTTCTATTTAGTATTGCCATTTGTTCTGCATTTGCCTTCATTGCACATCTACACATTCCACTTGTAATATACAAATACTAAATACTTATACATTTTCTGCCCTCTTCTACTTGCACTTCTGGTTAGATGCTAACTGCATTTCGTTGTACTCTACTTGTACAGTATCTCACAAAAGTGAGTACACCCCTCACATTTTTGCAAGTATTTGATTATATCTTTTCATGTGACAACACTGAAGAAATGACACCTTGCTACAATGTACAATGTAAATTTGCTGTCCCCTCAAAATAACGCAACACACAGCCATTAATGTCTAACCCGCTGGCAATAAAAATGAGTACACCCCTAAGTGAAAATGTCCAAAATGGACATTTGTGCCCAATTAGCCATTTTCCCTTCCCGGTGTCATGTGACTCGTTAGTGTTATAAGGTCTCAGGTGTGAATGGGGAGCAGGTGTGTTAAATTTGGTGTTATCGCTCTCACACTCCCTCATACTGGTCACTGGAAGTTCAACATGGAACCTCATGGCAAAGAACTCTCTGAGGATCTGAAAAAAAGATTTGTTGCTCTACATAAAGATGGCCTAGGCTATAAGAAGATTACCAAGACCCTGAAACTGAGCTGCAGTATGGTGGCCAAGACCATACAGCGGTTTAACGGGACAGGTTCCACTCAGAACAGGCCTCGCCATGGTCGACCAAAGAAGTTGAGTGCATGTGACTTTAGGTTGCCTGCTCAGTGTAACTGTTGAAATTAAAATGAGGACAAAGTACAAGTGTTAAGAGCTACTTTGCATCTGCAAAGATTGAGGAGTTTCCAGAAATGTCAAGAACTGACTTCTTACAACTGGTTAAAATCTTTTTATATCGCGACGTCTCTCTACTGGCCTTTTACTTGTCATCTTTAAAAATATTTTTACTTGTATGGACACACTCTGAAACAAGCCTTTTCATGCAGTGTCATCTGGGCTTGTACCTGAAAGGGGGTGTCCCAGGAGCCCTCCACGTAGCTCTCCAAAGGCATTGCGGAGGCCGGGGGTTCATTCACTGCCTGGGGTTGGGCATAAAAATCGCCCTCCCACATGTTTGCTCCCTGAGAGAAGAGGAATCCCCAGTCTAGTTGCTGCCTGCCGCACGATTCCACTGAAATCGCGACGGAGCTAGACTGGTCCTGGGGAAAGAGCTGAAGAGGCCACAGACCCCACATCCTTGTCTCCCACAGACACCAATTGGAACCGTCCTTCAACCACCTCCACAGGAGGGGGTCCAACGACTTAGGTCAGTGGAAGAGAAAACCCAGACAGGTACTCTTCCGCGCCCACCTCAGAGTCTTCACCTTAAAGTGGAACTGAACCGATTTATGAAGTATGGCCCCTATTATTGTTGTAATACGATCACAAAATTATAGCTGACAACTAAATGAGCAATATTGTGCATTTGTAAATAAAAAAGTTTTAAACTTTACTACTTCAATATAGGACGCGGCCATCTTGGAATCGTCACGTGAGTGACGTATCGAGCATGATAACTTCTCACTGACAGCTAGCAGCCATTACTAGATACTAGATTGACAGATTGATAACAGGTAGTTAAAATGTCTTCAAACGAACCAGCAAAAAAGAGATGCAAAGGGGGATCATATTGTATAGCCCCAGGTAGTATAAATTAATTTTACAGTACAGAAGACTACCATGTCCTACTTCTCAAGTGGCAACCAGACCCGCAACCAAGAGTAGCCACTCTGTTCAGCTGGAAGAGAGAGCGTGAAGACGCGCTAGCCGGCTAGAGGAATTATGGTCTGTAGATGCTAGGCATAGTGTAGATATGTATATATTGTAAGATATATAGACTGTAGCTAAATAATTTGTGGTACCGATACATGTTTTCATGGGTATGGCTTATTTCTAAATTAAACACATATGTGTTCTGAAGTGTGGTACCCAATTAGCTAACATCTATTTGGCTTAGGTTAGCGATGCTTAGCCCATCTATCCATTTTTTCCTGTTTCGCAACTGCCTGAGAGGACCAGTCACATAACATCTGACTGTATGAGGCTTGTGAAGCCACTCACCCACTTTGCTTGAAGCCATCAGGATGGTTGCAAGTGTAACCCATTTGCTACCGAAGTGACCTGGGATAACCATAGCTTTCTGTAACTTTCTTAGCACACGTCTTAATTTTCAATTAACATGTTATGGCTTTATGCTGAAACATGTTCTGTTCTTTATAACTAATAAATATAGACAGTTTTAAATATTTCAGATAAGATTTGTGACTTGACCTTGGATTCCTCAGAGCTTTATTTTTGGCCTCATTTACACAAGCAGTCCTATCATTTTAACCAATCACTTATTTTTTAGCATTGAGCAAATAGCCTTGATGGCCTATACCATTTCTGGTTTTCACATCCTTATTATTTTGGGACCAGTATATATAGAGATATTTACTACATCAGGTAAGTGTAGTCAACTATCAGGTAAAAACAAAACACTGCAGGCATCCACACAGGAGAGTTAGAGAGTGTACATTAATACAAAATACACTACTAAAAGAAAAAATCTATTGCCAGGAAAGCTTTCAGGCACGTCTCCGTGTGGCTGCCGTAGACCACAACAGTAATGTGGCATGGGATCATGCAGTTACAAGGGACAGGAAACTGCAGTTCAGGCACCAGTTGTCCAAGGCAGCAAAGCAGTATGTTGCTGTCCAGAACAGGAAAGAGAAGACATACAACTTCAGGCAGGAGATCATGGCTGGAATAACTAACTGGTGCAGAGAGAAGACCATCCAGGAAGTACTGAGGGCGCAGATTCAGAACAAAGAATGTCTGAGAGATGCACTAGGACAACAAAGAGGGATTGATAAACCAGACAAGGGATTATCTATTGCTAAGCATCTCAGTCGTTTCATAAGTAAAGGGTAGGGTAGAAACAGTGTAAATGGTTTCCTGAAACACCTATTTTAAAGCAAATCTGCATTAAGTACTTTTTATGTTTTTAGTTGTGTTTATGTAAACTTGGTTAAAGGCAGTGACATCCATATTTTTATAAAAGTTGATCTGTATGTGTTTCCCATAAATGGCAATTTCTTATGAACTCATATGCAAGAGGTTTTAGACTTATTTACAACATCCACAGCTGAATATTGTAGTACACTGGCAGGTTTATAACTAAAGGCATAAAGCCAGGTTCAATTACATTATTAGAACCATCTTGTTTTTCAGAATACCATTTACTAAATGAAGCATATTGTAATAAATTGTTCCAAAAAGTCAAATGTTTCCATCATAAAAAGCATATTCAAAGTCGTTTTATTCCTCAGAGTGAAACTTGGACCGGATAACATGGACAACACAAGCAGGTTTAGGCACTCTGTTCCTTTCTCCCAAGTGCCCCCTTGCCCACAGGGTGAATTGTCTATAGTCAGTCAACATGTAAAGACTGAAACATGAATATTGATTTGTGTGGTACACACTTTATTATAATTTATTAATTTGTCATGTGGTCAGTTGTGGAGCTACAGACTCGACATGAATTCACTTACAAAAATGTCTACTAAACTGAGGACCAGACACGGTTCTAATACCTGTAGCTGTATTAAGCCAGCTACATAGCTAATTCCAAATGCCAGCACAAGGACACAATGACACACCTCAAATGTAAAATAAAATACAACTACACACTCTGCTGCTGGTTAGTTCACATACTGTAGTTATAGCTGTTAGCTCATGCCTAACGAAGTAATACCCAGCTGATCCTCTAAACACGTGTCTATATAGTTACATATACGTACCGGCGTTTTGACATAGCTTGCTCCCAAATTCACAGACACGATAGTAACACCGCACAAAGCTAGACTGCGGTCAACCTAGCCGACTCTTGAAAATACTCGGTCAAACTAGCCGCTCGGAAAAATTGTGTGCGCGGCTATACCATAGTATTTGTGAAAGCGCTCTGAAAAGCAGTCTGCGTCGCAAGACGTATGCATGTCTTGCTCTATCGGTTCAATTTTTAGTACTTCAAGATACATTAATGCAATAAACATTTCTGAAGATACGATATAGTAAGAAATTGTTTTAGTGTTTATGCATCTGATCCGGATCCCTTTTGAGAATAAATCTGAATTTCCTATTGGGGATTCTATTGTATTACATTTATTTGATGCTAAACCATACAAAGTATTAATATTTTCACTTCATTTGTGTTCAATCAGATGTCCTCTATAGTCACAACAAATACAGAGACACATCACTTTATGACTTTGGAGTAATTAACATTTCTAATAAATCTCTATGGAGATATAGTGCTACACTTAAGAGTAAAACTACATTGCAGGCACAATTCCCATAATTTGTTAATGAATCCACTTTATTTCTGCTAAGGAAAGGTTCCTTTATTCATACACAACATAAAGAGAATTTCTAAAGTAGCATTTTTGAGAAATTTACATTAAATTTGTATAGGACATTTCTATGGAGACTTGGATGCTGTCACACTTGAAGGTACATTACAGCTTCAATTCCCATAATTAGTTAACCATCCCACTGATTTGAGTTAAGGTAGGTCCCCTCTGTGTCCACCACATAAAGAGCAATTTTACTGTAGCATTTTAGAGAAATTGAAAGGGATATTGCATCTCAATGGAGACATTGGTGCTGTCACACTTAAAGCCACATTACAGCCTCAATTCCCATAATTAGTTAACCATTCCACTTCATTTGAGTTAAGGTATGTTCCCTCTATGTGGCCACCACATAAAGAGCAATTTTACTGTAGTATTTTGGAGAAATTCACATATAAAATTATAGTGCATCTCTATGGAGACATTGGTGCTGTCACACTTAAAGCCATATTATAGCCTCAATTCCCATAATTAGTTAATGAGTCCACGTGTTTTGAGTTAAGGTATGTCCCCTCTATGTGTCCACCACATAAAGAGCAATTTTACTGTAGCATTTTGGAGAAACAGAAAGGTATATTGCATCTCTATGGACCATTCCACTTGATTTGAGTTAAGGTAACTCCGCTCTATGTGTCCACCACATAAAGAGCAATTTTACTGTAGCATTTAGGAGAAATTCACATATAAATTAATAGTGCATCTCTATGAAGACGTTGGTACTGTCACACATAAAGCCACATTATAGCCTCAATTCCCATAATTAGATAATTATTCCACTTGATTTGAGTTAAGGTATGTCCCCTCTATGTGACCACCACATAAAGAGCAATTTCACTGTAGCATTTAGGAAAAATTCCCATTTAAATGCATTTTGATTCTCTATGGAGTCATTGGTGCTGTCACACTTAAAGCCACATTATAGCCTCAATTCTCATAATTAGTTAATGATTCCACTTGATTTGAGTTAAGGTATGTCCCCTCTATGTGTCCACCACATGAAGAGCAATTTTACTGCAGCATTTTGGAAAAACTGAAAGGTATATTGCATCTCTATGGAGATGTTGGTGCTGTCATACTTATAGCCACATTACAGCCTCAATTCCCATAATTAGTAAAAGATTCTACTTGATTTGAGTTAAGGTACATCCCCTCTGTGTAAACCACATTTAAATACATTTTACTGTAGAATTTTGGATAAACTTACATTGAAAGTTAAACTTACATTGAAAGAAACTTACATTGAAGACGTGAATGCTGCTACATTTAAAGCTAGAGTAAACGGTAAATTCCCATAATTAGTTAATTATTCCACTTGATTTGAGTTAAGGTATGTCCCCTCAATGTGTCCACCACATATAGAGCAATTTTACTGTAGTATTTTGGAGAAATTCACATTTAATGCATCTTTATGCAACTTGAACGCTGCTATATTTAAAGCTACAATATATGTTCAAATCCCATAACTAGTTAACGATCCTACATGATACGAGTTAAGGTCGAAGGGATTGTACTCATCCTTGTCATCTCTCTCTTGAAGCCCGTAAAGTTTCAAGTTCCATCTTCTTCGATATCTTTCTGTCTCTCCATCTGTCCCATGCAGGTGCTCCCCGTCAGAGGCTTTCTAGCTACCATCGACTAAAGCACCCATCCAGTCGCCTGCACCTGTTCCTCACTGCAATCATGTCGGCAACCAGACTCCATCAGTTCATCACCTACCCTATATAAGTCCATTGTTTGTCCATTGTTAGATGGTTTGTCCATTGTTAGATAGATAGACTGTTATGTAGCACTGCCATACAATTACTCAGTTCTTGAGCACTTAAACCTAGCCTGTTTTGTTCATTGTTTGTTGTGTATTGCTTACTGTTTTGTCTTATTAAATACCATCCGTCTGCATTTGCATCCATCTCCCTCGCTTCAGTACATTACAATAAGTATGAAACATTTCTTGGGACATAACTCCCATATCATCTCTCTGAACATTAAGGTTATATTTTGCTGAGCTCCACCCCATAGGGGGAGCTCTGCTCCTATTGGTTTACCTGAGAATTTGAATGTAGGTATTCAGTGTCAGCCATTGAGAGTGCGCCATTCTTCCCTACCTTTTACTTCAGCCAACCTGGCGGTGGATGACAAGCCTTGTAACCGCTGTGTGTCTGGGTTCCCGCCATGCCAGTGAGGCACTCAGTAACGCTGGATTGCACCACCTGCAGTAGAGTTGGCAATTTTTTTCTGGAGGTTTCCTGCCCAGATGATGCCATCTCCATCAGAGCCTCGGATTACAAGGCCTCTTTGGAAGAACAGCCTTAAAGTGAAACTGAATCATGATTACACACATTGATATCATAATTGGGTATATATTTAATAACATAAAAAGCATACATGATAAAAATGTACACCATGTACTATAAATAATAGAAATTCTTATTGTGTACATTGTGTACTTAAAAAGTATGGGGTGCCACCATGTTGGAATGACGTATACAACTGACGTCACTACAATGGTAGCGCTCTAATATCAACCCCGTCAAACTTCAGTAACAATGGAAGACCAACCCATCATACCTGTCCCTGTTCATCCCTTGGCATATGCTTTTGAACCAGTACGTAAATGTGTTCCCAAAGTTGTTTCATATGAGGCAGAACATTTAGTTGTGTTGGAATACATATAGGTAACAGGCTGAATAACACCAAGTGGTGCTCCTGTCGTAACTGCACGGCAATGCCAACAAAGACAATCTATCTGCTGCAAAGAAGCAGACCTGCACGACCTGGGTATTGGTGGTTCAGGAGATTTGTCATGCATCCTTGACCACAAGCTCTTCCGCATGCTCTGTGAAGAGAAAGACCTTTTAGGGGTGGCCATGCTTTCTCTGAAGGATGTTCGACCAGAATGTTTTGAGCGCCTGATGAATAGCTAAATACCTTATAAATACTGTTACTTTCACGTTGTGTACAACATTACAAGCTTATTGATAACTTGTTCGCTAGGTTAAACATAACTAACTACGATGTAGGTACCTAGCTAGCTTTACTGTGGTCAGCCTAGCCGACTCTTGAAAATACTCGGTCAAACTAGCCACTCTGAAAAATTGTGTCCGTGTCTATACCATAGTATTCGTGAAAGTGCTCTGAAAAGCAGTCTGCGTAACAAGACATGCGTGTCTTGCTCTGTCGGTTCAATTTTTAGTATTTCAAGATACATAATGCAATAAACATAAACAAGACCTTGTTTTAGTTTCTCTACATCTGATACAGCCTCAATTCCCATAAGTAGTAAAGGATTCCACTTGATTTGAGTTAAGGTAGGTCCGCTCTATGTGTCCACCACAAAAAGAGCAATTTTACTGTAGCATTTTGCAGAAATTGAAAGGTATATTGCATCTCTATGGAGATGTTGCTGCTGTCACACAGAAAGCCACATTATAGCCACAATTCTTATAATTAGTTAATTATTCCACTTGATTTGAGTTAAGGTACAGTGGATATAAGAAGTCTACACACCCCTGTAAAAATGCCAGGTTCTTGTGATGTAAAAGAATGAGATAAAAATAAATCATGTCAACTTGTTCCACTTTTAATGTGACCTATAACGTGAACAATTCAATTGAAAAACAAACAAATCTTTTCAGGGGGAAAAATGAAAAACATAAAACTCACAATAACCTGGTTGTATAAGTGCGCACACCCTTAAACTAATACTTTGTTGAAGCACCTTTTGATATTATTAGCACTCAGTTTTTTTGGCTGCCACTACCATGTTTCACTGTGGGTATGGTGTTCTTTGGGTGATGTGCAGTGTTGTATCTGTGCCAAACATACCTTTTGGAATTATGGCCAAAAAGTTCAACCTTGGTTTCATCAGACCATAACACATTTTCCCACATGCTTTTGGGAGACTTGATGTTTGTTTTTGCAAACTTCAGCCGGGCTTGGATGTTTTTCTTTGTAAGAAAAGGCTTCCGTCTTGCCACCCCACCCCATAGCCCATTCATATGAAGAATACAAGAGATTGTTGTCACATGTAGCACACAGCCAGTACTTGCCAGAAATTCCTGCATTTCCTTTAATGTTGCTGTAGGCCTCTTGGAAGCCTCCCTGACCAGTTTTCTTCTCGTCTTTTCATCAATTTTGGAGGGACGTCTAGTTCTTGGTAATGTCTCTGTTGTGCCATCTTTTCTCCACTTGATGATGACTGTCTTCACTGTGTTCCATGGTATATCTAATGCTTTGGAAATTCTTTTGTACCCTTCTCCTGACTGATATCTTTCAACAATGAGATCCCTCTGATGCTTTGGAAGCTCTCTGCAGACCATGGCTTTTGCTCTGTGATGCAACTAAGAAAAGGTCAGGAAAATCCTACTAGAACAGCCAAACTTTATTTGTGATTAATCAGAGTCACTTTAAATGATGGCAGGTGTGTAATGACTTCTATTTAACATGAGTTTGAATGTGACTGGTTAATTCAGAACCCAGCCACATCCCCAGTTATAAGAGGGTGTGCACACTTATGCAACCAGGTTATTGTAAGGTTTTTATTTTTCATTTTTCCCCCTCGAAGATTTCAGTTTGTTTTTCAATTGAATTGTTTACATTATAGGTCACATTAAAAGTGGAAAAAGTTCTGACATGATTTATCTTTGTCTCATTCTTTTACATCACAAAAACCTGGCATTTTCACAGGGGTGTGTAGACTTTTTATATCCACTGTATGTGTCCAACAGATATTTAAGGATATCACATACCATTTCACATAATATATTGGTGTTTGATAACAGTTGGCAATTAATTAATTGATTATCTTAGGGGTAAACAACAGTCTTCTAAACCATTAAGATGCAAAATCTGTCTTAACAAAATTAACAAAGTGGCCCATAACAGTACAGTAAAAACAAAAAATCCAGTTTTTTATTTTTTTGCAGCTGAGCTGATTTTCTTTTTATTCAAAAGAAAAACTCACTTGAAAATGGAGTGCATTAAGCTATACATATTCAATATACAGCATTACATATGTATGAGGCGAGTAAGTAGAGACCAGGGCCATAGATCTGACCATGTCCATTTTGGTTAAACTCTCACTACCATCATAAGTCAAACCTTTCATCACTCAACTGTCATTCACTTCTATCAACCCCATTTGGGATACCATGTTCTTCCTTGATCTCATAAATGAGATGTGATGAACTCTTTATGGGCAGACACAGAATAAAAAGTGACTAGTATAAGTATACATTTAAATGCTCCATGCTCGGTTTTCTCATTTTGATGCCTTAAAATTCTATTTGAAATAGGATTACATTCAATTTTATGTATTTATTGTGAATATCTTTACACCGAAAGTTAAAACATGGTTAAAGCACATTTGACAGGTATTATAATTGTACAATTCGATTAATACATCAAATATGCATAATGCAAAGGGAAAAAGCAAAGCATATCCATATTATATGATTATTCTGTAAATTTGGTTTGTAAACACTATTGGACAGCAATTTTCAAACTGTTTTATGCAGTAAATGTTAAGTAAGTGTTTCCTTAAATGTGAATCCTAAGATAGTCCACTGTAGAAATCAGCAAAATATGGGTGGGAACACACAGAATCTGAGGTAGGGACACTAATGCTACACTTACAAAACCCTTCCCTCTGGGAGCCAGCAGCCCGTTTAATCTGCTTTGCTAATACAATAGTCTCCTGACCTCCAAGAAAGGAGTGACAGCAGTGATTTGGAGGCAGGCTTTCTGGGCAGTATGTATTATGTATGTGGTTTATGAGATGTTTAAGAATCTGTACTACGGGTATGGTACATTTTTACTGAGAGTATCACGCATAGTGTAAATTTTGTATGAAGCAGTTATGTGTGTCTAAGACAAACACTTGTGTAAATGTCTCATTGAAAAACAAAAACCTGAGATCGGAGGCAAAGTTTCCTCGGTTTTTACTTCCTTCAGACCAACTGCCCAGGCCCTGTAGATGATAAGCAAAACATTAAACTGAAACAAAGATTTTTCACTTTTTAGGTTTGTTTAAGGCAGCAAAATGTGGAGACTGTGCAAGGGGCAGGTATGCTTTTAGAAGGCATTGTATGCAGCACAAATTCATTTTCATCTTTGACTCACAGATTTATTTGTAGGGTATTGTAGTCAAATGCAAACAATCTCAAGGTTATACAAGTTTTGAAGTCTGAACCAAATTCATTCAAATTCCTAACTCACAACCCAATGTGTTTTCCTCTTAATTCTGTTATCTAATATAAATCCAACTAAACATGAGGATTTGGTTCTGTGCCTGGGAAACTTACAAGTGTATCACAGCAATGGAAAAAACAAGAGACACTAATAGTAGTATAAAAACAAAGAAAGTATAAATATAGTCATATAGCAACTTTCATTGAAGTGGATCAGCAGCATGGTAAAGTCCCAAAATATGTTATTCTCAACAAAAAACCTCCACAACCACAGATCCCCTTCTATATAAGGCACCATATATCCTACTCATTTTTTAAAATCATTTTTAGTCTTATTTTTGTTCATTTACTCATTACTATTTATGTTTGTCTTGTGGCAAGCTATCTACCCTAATGTGGCACTGTTCCCCAAGGGACATTTTCAGGTGTACTCTGACTTCCGAATGTAGTTTGATGGGACATAGCCTCGCCTACCCCCCGCCTCACCCAGCCACCACTCGCTGTTGCCATTCATGTCTTGGAACTCCAGGATGCGAATGCGTTGATTGGCAGAGATGCTCAGCTCATTTGCACAGCGAGCGCTAAATGAGTAAATGGCGTAGTAAATCTGGAAAACACAAAATACCTGATTAGTTCTAATATTTTCATTAACTAATGAATGGTATCAAGTTGTTACACTGCCTTGAAACATTTTTTTTAAATAGTTATTACTATATGAACATTTAAATAGTTATTCCAACATAATGAATACCAACATAATGGACAGCACCCCTGTTTGGACCTGAATGCAAAAAAAATGCTAAAGATAAAGATATTTAAAATTTACTTTACATTTTTTATTTTGCATATTCAAAATACCTTAAGACTTTCATGTATTCCTCACTGAAAAAGCAAATAGCCCACTGGCCAAAAAAATTAGGCTCAGTTGAGGTGACAATGGTTTTGTTGGACTATGTCCTTAAATCTATATTAGCTGGGCAAAAATGGCAGCTTCAATGTGTTATAACTCTTGCTTTCAGCCCTCCAACACATTTCTTGTTTCCAGTAGATTCAGATTTGACCATATGACAGCAATATTATCATAAAATGAAATATTGCTCATGTATACCCTTAAACCATTTATAATTATTGTTCACAGAACAGTGGAAATTATATGACCACATGTTTTATAAAACCTTTATTTAATTATTTATATACCTTGATCAATTTCACAGCTGACCCCTATGATAGAGCAAATCACAAATAATATTAAAGCTGCAAGCAGCATTGAGCAGGTTTCAACATTGTGCCACTATTGGCCTTATTGCACTACTTTTGAGCTGAGAGATCCATAAGCACCATTTATTCACTGATTCTCCAAATGATGCAAGAATGATATTTCTTCAATCGTGCCCCATGTGGCTAAATTGAGACATAGTACATACATTAGTTAGACGTATAACCCTGATTGTGTGTGCCAAAAGTAAATCACACCGAGAAATACAGATAGAGATAACCCCATATAGCCGTTATGGTGCCACCTTGTGTTTAAACTGAATTTACTTGCATAGTTTACATCGTCATAGTGTTATGGACATGGACATCAAATTATTTTATCATTTGATCAACTCTACCTGATATATATTCACATATATCACCACACACACTTGAAGATTGATTGGTCAATAGAGGCCATGTTTTTATTTGTACTTTTCTGGGGTATGCATTGATAAATTACCTTGGTCTATAGAAAACAAATGTCTTGTCATGCAAACACTGGACATTTGGTTCTATGAGTAGATTTTGAAGCATTTTTCACATATTGAAAATGGACGAAAATCCATCAAGGCGGACCTAATGAGTTCCAATGGTAAATATGTTCCTTGTGAGGAAATGGACTTATCCACAATTGTTTTTGTCTCTATGTCAAACGGAGTAAGTGGCATGAGCTTGCGAATTTGGCTCAACATCGCCCCGTTCTGGTCAATCAGAAAATGCTTGCACATTGTATGTCCGGTCAAGGTTCTGAACATGTGTAGCAAGTTGTGTTATAATATGATCAACAGTGTCTCATTAATATGCTGATAAGTACAAAACCACACCCACTTGAAGGTTTATTGGTCAATAGTGGCCACATTTATTGACATACTAGTTTCTTATGCATCTTTTACAGACCTTGATTTTTAGGTGCCAAATATCTTAGTATGTAAAGATCGGACAATTGGTGCCATAGGAGTAACTTTATAAGCATTTTTCACATATTCATAATGGCCGAAAATCCATCAAGGCGGAGCTAATGGGTCCCAATGACAAACATGTTCCTTGTGAGGAAATGGACTTATCCACCATTTTTTGTGTCTCTATGTCAAACGGAGTGAGTGGCGTGAGCTTGCGAAGTTGTTTGGTTCAACATCGCCCCCTTTCTGGTCAATCGGAAAATGCTTGCGAAAGGTATGTCCTGTCAAGGTTCTGAACATGTGCACTTAGTTAGATTATAGTATGATTAATGCTCTTCTGGTAATATGTTTCAATGTACAAAACCACCTCCACCTGAAGGTTTATTAGTTAATAGCGACCACATTTTTTCACATACAGGCTCACCTTATATATCTTTCACAGACCTTGGTCTATAGAAGCCAAATATCAATGGACGTGAAGATTGGACATTTGGTGCCATAGGAGTATCATTTTAAGTGGTTTTCACAAAATCCAAAATGGCAGAAAACCCAATATGGTGGAATTCCTGGGTCCCAATGAGAAAAATGTTCATTGTGAAGAGATGGACCTATGTATCAATTTTCATGACTAAGTCACATGGGGTGGGCATGGTGGGGTTTCGAATTTTGCCACTTTGGAGGCTTATAACAGCACCACCATGAGTCTGATTTGCATACCATTGCACCAGACGTTGTGGCCCTTGGGCCTGTATTAGCATGCAAAGATGGGCCTATTTGGGCCATTTTATCTCATTGGAATTTGCAAAAAAGACCTTAAAACACAGGAAGAATAATAATAAATAATAATTATAATAATTACCAACAGTAACAATAACAATAGTGTTTCACCAGTGAATTGCTGAAACACTAATAATAATGTTTCACCAGTGAACTGCTGAAACACTAATAACCAAAGGTAACAATAACAATAGTGTTTCACTACTGAACTGCTGAAACACTAATTAAAGCGGCAAGCAGCGTTTAGCTGGTTTCAGCATTGAGCTATTAGCAGCCAGATTGCATTTTTTCCCAATAGGATACATATCCAACCCATGTGGAAAAACCTAAATAGCGCCGCCGTGTGGTTGATAAAAAAATCCTTGCAGTCATTTTCTCTGTATCGTCCTTGTCAACATAATTGTGTGCATCCATGTGCAAAACCACGCCCCCTCACATGTTCATTGGTCAATAGCATCCATGTTTTTTAACATACTGGCCTGGCTCATATAACTTTTGAAAACCTTGGTCCCTAGATGCCAAATATCAAAGTACGTGAAGATCGGACATTTGGTGTCAGAAGAGTAAATTTTTTTGTGTTTTTCAAAAAATCCAAAATGGCGGAAAATCCATCATGGCAGACTCTATGGGTTCCAATGGCAAAAATGTTCATCATGAGGAGATACACCTAAGTACCAATTTTCAAGACTATAGGTCACAAGGGGTGGGCGTGGTGAGCTTGCAAAAAGTGTGACTTTGGAGGCTTGTGACAGTGCCACCATGAGGCCAACATGCATGCCACTGCACCAGAAGTTGTGGCCCTTGGCCCTTTACTACCATAAATTTTGGGCAAGTTTAAGCCATTTTATTTCACAGGAATTTGCAAAAAAAACACCCTTTCTCGCCGTAATAATAATAGTAAATATATCTGCAAGCGGAAATGGCATGGTCCTTTCCTTCCAGGACCACCATGGCACCCATTTATTCTTAAATCATTGTCATTCATTCCCCATTAATTCCCATTAATTCAACATTGACCTCCATTCATTCCCCATCGACTTCCATGCGTTCCCCATAGACCCCAATTAATTCCCCATTGCCCCCCATTCATTCCCATTGACTTCAATGTGTTCCCCATAGACTCCAATTGAATCACCATTGACTCCCATTCACTCCCCATATATCTCCAGTCATTCCCCATTGAATTCTATGTGTTTCCCATAGACTCCCATGAAATCACCATTGACTCCCATTCATTCCCCATTGACCTCCATTCATTCTCCACTGATATCCATTCATTCCCCATTGACTTCTATGTGTCGCTCATAGACTCCCATTGAATCACTATTGACTCCCATTCATTACCCACTGACCTCTATTCATTCTCCATTGACATCTATTCCCCATAGACTCCATTGAATCACCACTGACTCCTATTGACACCCATTCATTCCCCATTGACCTCCATTCATTCCCTATTGACTTCCATTAATTTCCTATGGAGACCCATGCATTTGTTGATTATAGCGCCACCATCAGGCCGATCAGCTTGAAATCTTGTGGAGGCATTCCTGCCATAGGTCTGAACCCATATACTAAGTTTGGTTGCAGTAGACCTCACCATCTTGCATAAATGAGCATTTGAATTGAGACCATGCTCACAATAATTTTAATTGGCTCATATCAGACATTCTTTTAAAGATATCAACAATCCTTATACTTAAGCTTTAGATACTAGTCCCAAGATGATATATACAGAGCAGCGTGAAGATCGGTGCTGAGCTCCAGTTGAAGATAACTTCTTAATATTTTATTCAAATTCAAAATGGTGGAAAATCCAAAATGGCGGACTTTATGGGTTCTAGAGGCAAATTTGTTCCTAGGTGAAGAGAGACCTGTGGACCGAATTTCAGACCTCTAGGTCATATGGGGTGGAAATGCCAGTGGAGCTTTTGGAGCGACTTAGATTGCTTATTATTGCGCCACCTAGGGTTCAACTGGACCCATAGTCTAATAAATGATTTTGGCAGACGGTATACACCTATGGGCAAAGTGGCGTGTCTGAAGCGCATGCCATCTCACAGAAATATGTGTCCAAAAAAAGGAATAATAATCATAATAATAATAATAATCCTAACAAAAATAATAGGGCTCCTGAGCAGCTTCAGGGCAAGGACCCCTAATGAACCGGAACAAACACAATAGGGTTTCACCAGTGAACTGCTGAAACCCTAAATATAAGTACTTAAACATAATTTTGACAAACATTCACAATGAACAATAATAAGATTAATTATCAGGCATTTTAAGTATCCAATATGCACCAAAACTTCTAACTTTTGGTTATTCTGCAAAGCATTTCATGAGTACCGAAAAAGGCATTGAAGAAAAAAGCAGTCTGCATAAACCTGTGATATCTTTGAGACTAACCAGTCTTGAGGGTATTTGATAACTGCTATTTTCACATTAAAGCCTTATATAGAAACATTAACCCAAGGTTAACCCTTCTAGTAGCCAGAGAGTCCCAGAAGAAAGATTTTCATCTAACCAAATCTGAAGGTATTTGTAGGAGGGAACACATTGTATAACCGAACCATAAAGGGTAATAATGTTCAAATCATCTAGATGTTGATTTTGGGACTATGAGAATGGAATATATTTAGTTTCACTTGCATTTCGTACCAACTTAAGCTCTATATGGGGAATTTTGTAGAAGTTAGAAATCAAACTATAAATATGCAAATGCTTGAGCAAGAGACGGGGCAGCAGGGTGCAGTACTGTGTAATAATTACAGCATAATAATTAAAATGACCTTTTCCCACAGTCATAGATATCATTTATAAACAAAGTAAACAACAAAGGACTGGAAATTGAACACTGGGGAAAAATTAGCTAGCATTCAAACCTGGTTGTTATCTCTCTCAATGAGCGTCCATTTGGAGTTACTGTGTGCTAAGGCTACTCCGGTATGACTGAAATCAACTCATCCATCTATCAGCATGTTGCTCTGAATAAGCGCTTCTGCTAAGTTAGTTAAATCAAAATGATATCTGAAAAATATCCAAAACAATGTGTTGTAATTTTGCTGATGGGCTTTTATCACAACATTTTGTGGCAACAATAATTCAATAGGATAGCGTAATCTAATGTTTAATGTATAAGCACTCTTTGCAGTGCCATTGTTCTCAGCTCCATTAAAACATTTGGAATTGCAGGAAATTTTATTCAAAATTACAAGCATTTATATAAGTACCTGGTAGAAATGCGTACAATTTCAATATATTGTTTTAAACATTATCAAAATAAAGAGGGGCCTCTAAAATTCATACATTTTATGAGGTGACTGTCCGATGTGGCTTATTGCCACACCCCTGAAACGCCTAAGCCTTTTTTTGATCTAGAAAATACCCTGTATGGTAGTTAATGCAAAGTAGGTAAACATTAAGCACCTTTTATTTCACAAATGTTTTAGTATTGAAGTTCCGCAGTTGCTTTCTCTCATGACTTCTTTCATGGGCAATGCAACGTAAGGCAAATATGGAAAGCAATGTTTAAATGAAAAGTGATGCTGTTGAAAGTGTTCTAATTGAAAGGGATTTACCCGATAGAATACTCAAACATTACTTTAACTATTTTACACTTCTTTTATAACAGATTTTCTCATCGGCATAGTATAGGTTGGACATACCTGATGACCGTCAAGCTCGGACTCTAGCTTCAGGTCATGTACAGATTCCACTTCTAGTTCCATAAACTCATCCCTCAAGTTTGGGGACCTCCTCTGTCCACCACAGTCGCCATTCCGTTGATAAGTGCCAAAGGCCGCTTCAGTTTGGCCATATCTCTGAGAAGGACCGAAACAGTTGTTTCTGTGCAAAGGTTCTGTTTCTGAAGTGACTGACAGCTCCTTGAGATTGGTTGGTGTTGTGTGACTTGTGTTAAACGAGTCCCTGTGATTATTGTAGTGTCGGTAGGTGGGATCTGCTGTGTCTCTAAGATTGGTGGGGTGTCGGTACACAGGGTCCAACAGGTCCTGATGACCGGAGGGATTTCTGGTGGAGTCAGCTTGATTGCAGTTGGGTGAGTGAGTATCTCTGTGATGGGCTCTTCGGGAGAGGGTTGGATCCTGGGTAGGGTCTAGGGAGGAGCGAGGTGAGGAGCGGCTAGGTGGAGAGGTAGTGGAGAAGCTGACGGCAGCCGTTTCTTGGTTAAAGGTCAGTGTACTGTTACTGTTTTGGCGGGAGAACACTGGGGAGGAACCCCCGTAGCCTGACTCACTGGAGGACTGACTCTCAATGGAGACATCGGAATGGCTCCTTCGTGGGTTGTAAGGTTTCAGGAAGGAACTGTAAACAAATCCCTTGGAGACTGCAGAGAGAAAAAAAATAAATAATTTACAGTCTGCAGTCTAGGATTTTGGGATCGAAACAAGCAGTAACATGTTAAGGTCAATAGCAACATTAACGTTAGTAAACATTTGAATTTGACCCAAAACATTTTGCCTCCACTTGGAAGCTGAAATGTGACCTTAGCAACCTACCCCCATTATCAATGAGCCAGCGGTTGTTGCTGCCCATGGGGTCCTGCTGCTTGATGACACCAACTATGTCTCCCTCTAACACGGACACATCCAACTTCTGGGCCGCATTGAAGTTCCTCTCTGCCTGAAATAGCTTTTCTGGACCGTACCGAGCCAATAGCCCTGTTCTCTGCTCGTCTGTCTGCAGGATGTAGTTAGGCTAAGATATTGAAAGAGAAAAAGCCATTCAACACCATTAGTATTAGACTACATGTCTGGTGGGTGGACCCACCAGACATGTAGTCTAAAATTCAGAATTGCATTTATTCGCTAAATACATTTACCCAGAATGAGATTACACACAATCTGTAAAAGAGTATACACAATCTGTAAAAAATCACATCTAGTTTGGCTCACCGGTCCCTGCAACTGCTTTTTGGAAGTCTGTTTCTCCAGTGTCTTCTTTTCAAAATGCTTGCGTGTGGATGTGTTGGGTGGTAGGTTCTCTGGGCAGAAGCTGAAGCTCTGTAAAAGCTGGAGGACTCTACCATACTCCTCCTGGAACAAAGATATCAGGTTCCCGTCATTGCCGCCAATGCCTGATAACTGAAGACAGAGAAAGACACAATTGACAAGAGAAAACAGCCATAGGTATTAATGCCACAACTAACTTCTGTTTGCTAATAAGACGTTAACTGATGCCACTGACGTGGTCTTACACACATCCCATTCACTCAGCTGGGACCTAGGTTAAAGACTGACATACTGCATTTGTTTAATATTAAAACACCTATAACTTGGGGTGGGCTGTACGGACAGTAGAAACGGTATGTCATCAACAGTTGTTGACAAAAATGTAAATATACTGTGGTATGGTTTTAGGTCATATTGTCCCAGTAAGCAATCAATCTCGACCCGCCAGAGTTTTGCTGCTGGCTCGCTGCTGGAGGCTATAATGTCCTACAGCCAGCGGGCCTCCAGCTTTTGCCGCTTTTCTCCTGATCTCAATTTGCATCAGCTAATTTGCATCTCTGGCGGCTTTCCACCAGCTGCCCAAATGCTTTACGCTGGCGACTAGCCGCCGAAGTGAGGGCATGCGCTGAGAACTGCTGTATCTACTTGTGTTACCATTTTCTTCCAGCAGAGATGCTATTGTAACCCTTTTATTCTTGTACGGATTATATTTGTATTAACTTCATTTTAATATTGTTAGTAGTCTTAGTGTACAGAATTTTGGTCAACATTGGTAGTTTATAAATAAAATAGACTTATGACTTATGCACTATTGTTTGTGTAAAGGACCTTTGTGTAGACATGTACAGTAAACACATAGAAACAGCCGTCTCTCGCCGTTGCTTACCATAATTTTTCCCAAACTAATGGCCCTTTTCCACTGCATGATACTGGCTCAACTCTCACCTAGCCTCGACTCTACTCGCTTCTTGGGGGACAGTTCTTTACTGTGTTTAAACACCGCCGTGTCCGTAAATGGCGCTGTAGCGAATGTGAATTGTACATGAGGTGAGAAAAACGGCAATTTGCACTATAGGAATCACATGTTTCAAAGTAGTGATGTGAAAATGGGATCATTTTAGTGACTTGGTTCTTTAAGTCTCGTTCAGGAAAACAAATGGCTTTTTCAGAGGGTGTAAGGTATAAGCTATATGCTCTGAATTGGACAATACAACATGTGGATTATGGCATTGTTTTACTACAATTTGATGAACTCCCGAAACAGACGAAGATCAAGACTTTTTTTCGACATCTGACTGAAAATGATCGAATGCCAGTCACATACATACATAGCTACAGGTGAGTTCTGTTCTGCATTATTACAAATAACTAACATTAAGTGTTGTTAGGCTACTGTGTAAGAACGTCACAACTGTTTTGTATTAAACAATGACTGTGTTTGCAATATTCTATTAAATTTCAAATTCTTTAGTCAAAGTCACATGTAGATGACTGCAAGTTCTAAAACATTGGCGGTAAAACAAGTTTAGAAACTGAGCTTGAAAAAAAACAGCGTTGGCTGAGATTAAATTTGTGTTTCTTCGTGTGTCCACAAGTTTGGTAGCTTTCTATTTCTTGTTTCTTCATTTATCCTCAAGTTCAGATGTTTTTATGCTTCTTCGCATATCAACAGTTGAACAGGTATGGTAACATTGTTAGCTAACTTGGCTAAATCGTGTTTCTTAGTGTATCAAGAAGTTAGAATATGTTTTGTATCAATGTTACATCAACTGGTACGTGACGTTAGCAAAATCGTGTTTCTTTGTGTAACGTTATCCACATCATGTGCGATAGCTAATTCTTGGCAGTAACATTTTCTGTTGATAGCTAGACTAGCTAAACCTGCATTTGTTTCAATTCCGTTACTGGGGTGTCTTTGCGTATCCACAGTGTTCTTAGTTAGCCTGTGTGTCTCATGCTGCTGTAACACTTGCAACTGTCCATTTTTCTAAACCTCTTTTCTAAACATTGCTTTCAGATCATGACGTTTTCTGTAGTTTTGTTCCCAGAGGAGGATGACTATGTGGCAGTAGTTCCACTCTGTGGCTCAAAGGGGGAATTTGCTACTGGCCACCACACAGCATCACCAGCAGGAAGTCCTTCAGCCACCGGCAAGTTTGCCAGAACTTGTTCACCACCTGAAGACATCTGGGAGGCTGTCCCTTATAAACTCATCAAGCATCCAGGTACATTTTAAAACTTAATAATAATTTGAAACATGGGATGGAAATGTGCTTTGCAGGGTAAATGCTTACAAAACCTTATTTTCCTAGACACGTGGGAGACCGCACGTGGGTATCGCCAGAGGAGCAAAAATCGCTCCAGTGTGGGCCCCAACCACCCCAAGGATGCACATCTACACCACAACACCCTGTGGATTGCAGCCCTGGAGGTATGTGAATTACATGTTGATCTGATAATTGCTGCAATTTTTACTTGGTTTTACCATATTTACCTATTCACCAACTTTTATGTTTTTTTTTAGTATGGAGCAAGCACAATACTGCTACAAAGGTATGTGTGGGTTCATTCACTTTCCCCAGATGCGTAACCTATGTTATTAATGCATGTTGCAACTGAAATGCAAGGATAGTAGCAGTGGGGTACGAGGTAGACAGTGCCTATAACCACTGAAAAACTTGAATTGAATTTATTTTAATTGAAATTGAAGTTTTTCAGTGGTTACAGGCACTGTCTACCTCAGGTACCCCACCGCTACTATCCTTGCATTTCTGTTGCACATGCACCTTTACATTCAGTTTGCCTCTTTGCACATTTAGGATTGCCATTCTGCTTGCATTTTTACAGTTGTTACAGACATGTCTACCTTCAGGACCTTAGTGCTGCCATCTCTCCATCCTGGTTGCTCATGCTACTCTACTACATTACTCCCTCATTTGCCTCGTTTGCACATCTTGTATGCCATTTAGAAATTGCCATTTGTACCCGAACAACTATTATCCCACTTGTAACATACACTGTACCTAATACTAGAAAACTTTCTGCCCTCCTCTATTTGCCCTAACTGCACATTTAGTATTGCCATTTGTACTGCATTTGCCTTCATTGCACATCTACTCATTCCATTTGTAATATACATATACTCAGGCCAGCTGACAGTCTTGCTTGGGCCCGGGACGAGATAATCTTAGATTGGCCCTAGATTGTCAGTTCTGGGCCATCCCCTACCCTGGGCCCGGGACAACAGACCCGTTTGCACCCCCCATCGGCGGGCCTCCATATACTTAATACTTGTACATTTTCTGCCCTCTTCTATTTGCACTTCTGGTTAGATGCCAAATGCATTTCGATGTACTGTACTTGTACTGTTTAATGACAATAAAGAAGAATCTAATCTAAAACTTCCCCCAACCTCTGCTTTCTTTCCCTTAAAAAAAAATGAATTGAATTTATTTGACATTGAATTGAATTCATTTTTAAGGGCAAGAAAGCAGAGGTTGGGGGACGTTTTAGCTCTGCACATGAAGGTAAGAATGAACATTTTGGTGGACACTGCCATTTGAGTTCTGAGGAGTGTAAAATAACATGATATTTAGGACTGAATTATTAACTGTTTGTCTTTACTTTCAGAACAGTTGGAGAAGATCAAGCGGCTGACTTAAAAGAATGTCAAGCTGAGGGCACAGCTGGCTCTACAATCAGGTAAAAACAAGACTATAGTTACGCTAGCATCTTGTCTTCATAAAACATTTAATTTGTCTGAATTTATGCCCTTTACTAAAATGCAATACTTTACAGCCTTTCTGAAATTACATGTATAAGGCAGATAGTTATCTTTATTTCACTATTAAACTACTGAAATTTCTTTGTGCTTTTCAACTTCAGATAAAAGTCTGACTGAAAAGAATGTCTAGCTGAAGGCACAAGGCCAGCTATAAGGACATTTTCCTCAGGACTATTCTTCAAAGTAAGTTATTTTGTACATGGCTATTAGATTCTTGTGGTTAATTTATTACATTTTCTCATAAACATGTCAGACCATTGAAGTACAATATCTGATTACTGTATTACAGGAGCAGTAAGGAAGAATCCTTCCAACCGGGGTGCAACTGACAAGGCTGTCCAGAACCAGATCACCAGGTACCTGAAAGGGGCAGCTGACCGTGCAGGTGGGAGAAGACGTCGCGGAGGTACCAGGGACCTGCCGTGAATATGAATGACACAGCTCCAGGACAAAACCACAATGCTTGGATTTCAGCCCTTGCTTATTTAGTATTGTATTTTGTTTATTTGTACTTTTTCATATTCAAATACTGTGATTTTTCTTTTATTATTTGTTGCTGGACAGATGTATATTGCACATGTTTAGATTTTTTTCAATTAATTTGCACATGTTTATTTTGTATGCATCTTGCACTATTTGAAATAAATTTACATTTAATTCAGTTCATTGTTGTTTATGATATGACCAAAATCAGATTACAAATAAAACCTAATATTGGGCCATGAGGCATCCCGCTGGGTTTAGTGCGAAAAAGCGGCTTGCCGCTGGTGAGCCGCTGATCAGTGTATTGTTAGAAGGCATTGTAATGCAAGCGGCCCACCGGTGGCCTGACCGCAGCACACGCTATAAAAAAAGCGGCCCGCAGCTGGCGGCCTGCTGGCCAGACGCTTTGCAGAGAAGCCTGGCGGCCACGGCAGCAGAAAGCTAGTGGGCCGCCAGTGGGCCGCTTGCGTGTTGCTTGCTGGGGTAGTAGGGTTTGTGAATTGAAGATCTACCATTTGGGAGCTTACTGGGGGGACAGCTAGGAAAATTAGTGCAAGGGAACGTAACCAATCAATCAAATTTATTTTTATCACCTTCGTAATAATTAAAAATATAATCTGACTCCATATTGTTTGTAAATTGTTATGGAATTTCTTGAACTAATGTACATTTTAGAAATGTCTGGTTTTCTATTACCTGGTATGTAATTCTGGTCTTTGTGACATGTCTGAATGATATCAGTGGTTCATGGGGTCCTCTGACCATCTGTTAATCTGCCTAAACCAATAAGGGTATCTGTCCTTTGTTCTTCAGGAATGTGGCTAGCTGTCTGAGAGTGACTTTTACGATGTTCCCCTACCCCCTTGAGGAGCAGGAAGCAGGAAGGATAAGGAACAGATGTTGTCTTTAGAGAATGAATAAGCAGTATCTTGCCAGACCCCTTTTAACTGTAGTAAATACTGACTGTTCTACGTTTTCCTCAGAGATTCCACACGGGTTTATTTTGTACGCTTTTGACGCGTCTCTCCCTGCAAGTAAAATACTACTGAATTGTGCCAAGACCATTTTGTCTCTGTAATTACTTCCATTGAGTGACATAAAACGAGGACAGTTCTTAGTAAAGGTAACTACTCTTTCGTCACAAGCCAAACATTAAAAGGTCATCTGTTTCACGGGCTACACAAATCCTCAATGCTTCTCTTCAGTCAAGTACAGAAGATAATTGGTCGTGTAGCAATCTGGAACCCAGGGATGACCAATCTTGTCCCTCCGACTTACGTATGTGTGTGTGCTTATATATTTCAGCACCCATAAGGTGTAGGTCATTTAACACGAACCGTGCAATAAGATGGCATGTGTTCCTGGGGCTGCACAGAATGTTATAAAACCCATAGACTTACTTATGTGTGTAATTATCAGTAGCCCTATGAACTTGAGTATGAGATGAATGAGGAATGCCGTCATAATCAATATTTCAAAGTAGCTAATACAATATATTCCAATCAAGTAATAAAGTTACAATATCAAATATAGTTACATACCAGCAATATGCAACTTCCTCACAAACCGTATCCAAATCTACTAATTATACCATAGGTTTCTAAAATACACTATAGCAAAAACATGTGCTAGGAGCGTCCATTAACACTGACTCCTAACTCATTGAACGACGTGTCGGGAGGTCTCTTCAATAAAAACAAGTTCGTAAACAGGACTACAACACAACATGTTGGGTGTCGGGAGGTCTCTTTAACGAGAACTAACTCAAATAACTTTTTTTGAGATATGGCTATTTATGCTAAAAGCAGACATATACAGCTTCGGAAAAAATGAAGAGACCACTGCACCTTTTTCTTTCCTTTCCAAAAAAGTCAAAAAGGAAGGTTTTGAGTGAGGAACAGAAGGGTTCAATTTAAGAGACCCCTGCAAATTGAATACTTCTGTTACTCACTCAAAACTTTTTGGAAAGGAAAGAAAAAGGTGCAGTGGTCTCTTTATTTTTTCCGGAGCTGTATAAAACACTCCCCCTAATAATAATTAGCATTACTATACTTTGGCAAACACAATGAACACAACGGCCAGGAACTGTCCCACTTTGATTTTTCTTGTAAAATTGTACAATAAAGCATATCAGCTTATTTAGCCCTTTATGGGGAACAAGGGAAATCCAAACACTACAGATAAATGGTCACAATATCATGCTTTTAGTTACATTCCAGTTTACTCAGTTTCACACCTCTCCAGGTGAGCTCAGGAGGGTGGGGGCTGATGGCCCACACCTAGAGTTCCAGATTTTTAGAGACGCAAATGTTATGCAAGACACCTGATTAACATCACCAAGGGTCTGTTGGAGACTTGGTGGGGCCAGATGCTCCTCCTCATCAAATACACTTCCATTTTTCCTCAACAGACATTTTCCATTACACTAAAATATCGCTGTCACGAACGACTATTTTGGTAATCGAGTATTAATTTCATTATTGTGCCAATTAATCAATGTTATTCTGAAAAAAAAAGAAAACACTGTTTTAACAAGAAACCAGGAAAGCCTAATTCAGCCGGCCCGCAATAGAAAGTGTTGCCATCTCGAGATTCAAACCCGGGTCGCCCACGTGAAAGACTGTTTTGTTAACCACTACATCACAAAGCTGTACATTTGCCGGGTGTCAGTATAGCCTCTTGTCTCTATCCTGAACAAATCCTCTTTCGCCACTGGCCGTTTTAATAGTTAATTGGCCATTCGTGAATGACATTGATACAGTTAAACTGACTAACGTTTCTTACTAAGTTTACCTCCACCACAAATAGCGTCTATGTATGGCGTTTGCCACTGGCCGTTTTAACAGTGTATTAGCCAGTAATAAGCTTTACCGGTATCTACTAACTTACTGGAATTGTCATAAGAATTGAGCAATTTCTAGCGAGTCTGCCAAAGCTCTTTCATTTCATGGCATAAGAACATATTTTTTTCTTTCATGGCAAAACATATTTATATGTTACATTTATACAATAACTATCAATAAAGATGACGATAACTAACTTTTTCATGAAGTGAAAAGACGAGAGAATCGTGGAATCTACCAGAAATAATTAATAAATGTCGTTGCTCTCAATAGATTCAAACTTAGGTCTTCCACATGAGAGGCACTGTCTTTAACCACTACGCCACGGCATTACAAGTTTCAGTAGTCACTAGACTCCACTGAGGATGGTGTTACACTGACTAACGTTTCTTATTAAGTTTACCTCCACCATAGCATCTATGAACTGTATTGCTTTTGCCACTGGCTGTTTTAACAACTTATTAGCCAATAATAGGCTTACTAGTATCTACTAACTTCCTAGGAATAATCATAAGAATTGAGCAATTTTTAGCGAGACTGAAGATGAACTTTTCCATGCCAGAAACCGTCGCAATGTAACCGTATACAGTTTAAGTTAAGGCTTACAATAATGTAACTAATGTATGTTGTAGCCAGCAAATGCGTTTGTCTATCTTGATCCAAAACGCATGCACGGATGCGTACTTCGAAAATCCACCAGAAACAGTCGCAATATAACCGTAAACTGTTTTATTACAGCCTTACGATAATATAGATACTGAAGGTTTTAACCAGCAAAGTTTTCGTCTATACGGAATAATTCATAATGCATACTTCGCTTCGCCTGCGAGGAGATACGAACTCGGGACCTATAGTTTACAGGTCCATTTCTCTAACCACTACGCTATTTAACAAGGTGTAGTCAGTCAGTTAGTCAGTCACTCACTCACTGACAATCGCTCATCTTGGCCGGCTCCGCTTACGCGGTCCGGCAAAAACCCAACAACCCCACTTAATTTACAATGCTGTGATAAAAAAAGACTAAAAATTATACAATACAGAAATGTTATACATTTGGTTATAATCATTTCCCTTTCTGCTAGGATATTGAATTATCAGGCTACACACCTTGCATTGTTTTATAAAAAACAAAATTACTTAAGCAATAAAAACATTTTTATTATTTTTGTGTTCATTCAATTGGACTTTATTGTATTAAGTGAAACTGAATTGACTCCCTATTTAGCTAAGAAAATTGCTTGTTGGATTGAAATAGGACACTCACTCATGGAGAATTGGCATTTGTAGAGAATATTTGAGAGAATCAACTTTATAGGTCAGTATAGCCACGTTATTTTAAAATTTTATTGCATCTTTCATATATAGAAGATGTAGACATTGTTTTTTTCCCAATAAATCCTTGACAGCAATGTTATTCACCAAATGTAATAAAGAATAAACATTATAGCTATGGAGCAGCTAAAGCAGTAGCTCTAGCCGCTCCTTTTCTTCCTCAGGAAAAACTGTAATTCTAAGGAAAAGAACAGTCAGGAAATTTTTTTTCAAACTATACAGCTCTGGAAAAAATTAAGAGACCACTGTACCTTTTTCTATCCTTTCCAAAAAAGTTGGAAAGGAAGGTTTTGAGTGAGGAACGGAAGGGTTAAAATTAAGAGACCACTGCAAATTGATCGCTTCTGTTCCTCACTCAAAACTTTCCTTTTCAACTTTTTTGGAAAGGAAAGAAAAAGGTGCAGTGGTCTCTTCATTTTTTCCAGAACTGTATATCAAAAGTATACACAGAGTTGGGGAGTAACGGTTTACAAGTAATCTGTTACATGTAAAGGATTACAAAACTAGAAAAGGAACCAGGCAAGCCTAGTTCTGCCGGCCCACGATTTGAAGGGATGAATGTTGTTGTCCCAGGCTGGTTTTGATCAGCGGTTTCTGTGTGGCAGACTGTGTCTTTAACCATTACGCTATTTAAACAGTGAAAATGCAACTTTTACCTCAGCCATTACATTTTTGCTGAAATAACGTGGACAACAGTACGTTTATTAACGGAACTAAAGTGTACTCTTGTGCAAAGATTACTGTAGATGGAACATATAATGAACAACCACTCCATGGCCGTTTTTTTTTTTTTTTTAGAAAACAATAACAATATAAAAGGATAACACAATACAATTATTCTTTTAAATATATGAGATTCATGGTATTACCGAGTGGATATATATTGTTGTGCGACAGCTGAAAAGTACAGAGTGGATATTTCAGAGATCAAAAATGGAATGGCTGAGAAGGGAATTGAACCAGGGTCAATACACTGAAGGGCAGGGATATTCCCACAAGACCACACAGCCTGCTAGTATTCAGTTCAGCTCTGTATTGTCTCCAAATGTAACTTTTACCCCAGCCATTACATTATTTGCTGAAATAACTTGGGCAACAGAACATTTATTAATGGAACTAAAGTGTACTCTTATACAAACATTACAAGTGGTCATCCATACAATAACAGTTCAATAGGTAACCACTACGCTATGTGAATTATGAAGAAATCGAAAGCATTGGCTGAATCTCAAATCGCATACTACATACTACAGTGGATATAAAAAGTCTACACACCCCTGTGCAAATGCCAGGTTTTTGTGATGTGAAAGAATGAGACAAAGATAAATCATGTCAGAACTTTTTCCACTTTTAATGTGACCTATAATGTGAACAATTCAATTGAAAAACAAACAGAAATCTTCGAGGGGGAAAAATGAAAAATAAAAACCTTACAATAACCTGGTTGCATAAGTGTGCACACCATTTTATAACTGGGGATGTGACTGTGTTCAGAATTAACCAATCACATTCAAACTCATGTTAAATAGAAGTCATTACACACCTGCCATCATTTAAAGTGACTCTGATTAATCACAAATAAAGTTCAGCTGTTCTAGTAGGATTTTCCTGACATTTTCTTAGTTGCATCCCAGAGCAAAAGCCATGGTCCGCAGAGAGATTCCAAAGTATCAGAGGGATCTCATTGTTGAAAGATATCAGTCAGGAGAAGGGTACAAAAGAATTTCCAAAGCATTAGATATATCATGGAACACAGTGAAGACAGTCATCATCAAGTGGAGAAAATATGGCACAACAGAGACATTACCAAGAACTGGACGTCCCTCCAAAATTGATGAAAAAACAAGAAGAAAACTGGTCAGGGAGGCTTCCAAGAGGCCTACAGCAACATTAAAGGAACTGCAAGAATTTCTGGCAAGTATTGGCTGTGTGCTACATGTGACAATAATCTCCCGTATTCTTCATATGAATGGGCTATGGGGTGGGGTGGCAAGATGGAAGTCTTTTCTTACAAAGACAAACATCCAAGCCCGACTGAAGTTTGCAAAAACAAACATCAATTCCCCCAAAAGCATGTGGGAAAATGTGTTATGGTCTGATGAAACCAAGGTTGAACTTTTTGGCCATAATTCCAAAAGGTATGTTTGGTGCAAAAACAACACTGCACATCACCCAAAGAACACCATACCCCCAGTGAAGCATGGTGGTGGCAGCATCATGCTTTGGGGCTGATTTTCTTCAGCTGGAACCGGGGCCTTAGTCAGGGTGGAGGGAATTATGAACAGTTCCAAATACCAGGCAATTTTGGCACAAAACCTTCAGGCGTCCATTAGAAAGCTGAAGATGAAGTTCACGTTTCAGCACGACAACGACCCAAAGCACACATCCAAATCCACAAAAGCATGGCTTCACTAGAAGAAGATTAATGTTTTGGAATGGCCCAGCCAGAGCCCAGACATGAATGCAATTGAACATCTGTGGGGTGATCTGAAGGGGGCTGTGCTCAGGAGATGTCCTCGCAATCTGACAGATTTGGAGCACTTTTGCAAAGAAGAGTGGGCAAATATTGCCAAGTCAAGATGTGACATGCTAATAGACTCCTACCCAAAAAAGACTGAGTGCTGTAATAAAATCAAAAGGTGCTTCAACAAAGTATTAGTTTATGGGTGTGCACACTTATGCAACCAGGTTAGTGTGAGTTTTTTATTTTTCCCCCTCAAAGATTTCAGTTTGTTTTTCAATTGAATTGTTCATGTTATAGATCACATTAAAGGAGGAAAAATTTCTGACATGATTTATATTTGTCTCATTCTTTTACATCACAAGAACCTGGCATTTTAAAAGGGGTGTGTAGACTTTTTATATCCACTGTATGTACTACAAGTACGTACTTCATGGATGATGGTGAAGTACGTACTGTTTTGTATAGTAAGCTAGTATGCCAGTATGGGGACCGATTGGGACATACCTCATCATAAAATTGCGTCTTGATATTAGATCATTTTTTCACACTGACATCACAAGAAGTTAGACACCATTAAACATTGTGTCAAACTGTTTCTTATTAGGTTTACTTCCACCACAAATAGTCTCTATGAACAGTATGCATTTTGACACTGGCTGTTTTAACAGCTTATTAGCCAGTAATAGGCCTACTAGTATGTACTTACTACTTGGAATAGTAATAAGAATTGAGACTGAAGATGAACTTTACACTGTCAAAGCTATTTCATTTCGTAAAAAAGGTTTATTTTTGGCTTACTATAACATAGCTACTGAAGGTTGTAGCCAGCAAAGGTTTTGTCTATCCTGAACAAATCCTAATGCGCAATTTGTTTCGTCTACGGCGAGGCTCGAATTAGGGCTGTCACAATATCAGATTTTTACTACACGATTATTGTGGCCAAAAGAATTGACGGTAATAATATTATCGCGTTATCTATAGAACACCTGAAGAAAAAAAATGCTATCAGTCAAATTAATCTTCAACTTTGTTTAATGTGTTTTTTTCCCTCTTTTTTTAGCAAATGAATAACACTCAAAATATGAGTGTATGGAGGTGGAGAGAGTCTGTAACCATAAATGTTTCATAACCATAACTAAAAAGAACAATTACACTTAATGGATAGTGAAAAGGCAACCAGATGAACTGATAAACAAAAGGTCCACAAGGCCTAACACCAAGAGGAGTTTTTGGAAAAATACAAAACATTTTCACCTAGTGAATAGGCTACAAAAAGGCGTTAATTCAAACGCTAGTGTATAGTCCAGACTCGTAGTTTAGGCACATGCATCATTGGTCCATGAATAAGCTATGAAAAAACCGAGAGGAGTTTTTGGAAAAATACAAAGTCCTTTTTTTCATGTGAATAGACTATAAAAACGGTGCGTCTTTGCGGATCTCTCCAGGGGGTTCTAGTGGGGCTAACGAGTTGATTTCAATGTCAGTGCAAAGGTCCATTCTTCTTGTTTAAGCACATGCATCGTTTGTCTATTGGTGACATAAGGTATCAAAAAACCGAGTGGGGTTTTTGGAAAAATACAACTTCAGTTTTGCCAATTGAATACGCTATTATCATATGTGTATTATTAACATGTCAAAATATCAATATAACATTTTTTCAATATCACGGTTATCGTCACTACCAGTATATCGCGACACCCCTAGCTTGAACACTGGTCACCTGCATGGCAGGCCGCGTCTCTAACCACTACGCTATTTAACAAGGGGTAGTCAGTCAGTCAGTCACTCACTCAGTCACTAAGAGACATTCGCTCTTCTTGGCCGGCACCGTTTACGCGGTCTGACAAAAAGAGTAACTGTAATCCGTTACTTTACCAGCTAAAATATTGTAAACGGATTACAGATACTTTTGAAAAAACGCACGATTACTTCTTGGATTACTTAAATTGAAAATGAATAGGTGCACGAAATAACTATGACACATTGCATGTTTGATGTTTTAATTTAATATTTTAAAAACATCGTTATTTGAAGCCAAGTAGCAGTTGTGCGCCTCATTTGTTGTATGTGTGATTTGCGCAAAGGTGGGCGCGCATGATCAGATTAGTGACAGATGAAGCTAATTTAATTTTCTCCGGTTTTGACTGATAAGAACAGAGTATGCCTACGATAATATTAGCCGACCCATATTAAATATGATTTAGTAATCTATCGACGCATCTTACTCAGAACAATGATTGGCGATGCCTAGTGTTTTTTCTTTTTCAGATATAACTTAAGATTAGGCAACTATTTGTCAGATGGCTGTAACATGACGCTGTCTTCAAGATAAAACATTACGCCTATATGGAATTTATCACAATATTCGAGGAGAAAAGGTGGGTCAGGAAGCACTCTGCCAAAGGATGATGATTTGCACTTCATGCAGCCACCTCAACTCCACACAGGTAGTCCATGTGATTCTGCATGCTTTGGATCTCAGAAAAATGCTATCATTTGTTATAATTGGCTGCTGATGGCATTGACTTCATGCTAAGAGTGCAGGTGTTAACCACAGTTTATTTCTGTAATTTGCATTTGAAAATACATTGCTGGTGGCCCTAATAATCAAAGGTTACGTTTGCGCAGGTAAAACATATTTGAGTGTGGGTGCTCAAGACTGCGAACGTGCAAGCACATGCCTGGGGATTGTGCATCGTTTTGACAATGTTGGTGGTTGTGGAGCAAAACATCAGACTACTGCAAATTTGGTGTATGCATGAAAAGCTAAGGATATCTTGATTTTTATATACAATTATGTATATAATGTATATAATATAATGTATATAATGTATACCCTTTTTTGAGAAATTGACATTTCTTTCTCAACAATGTTTTGAAGGAATAAAAAACATGAACAAAATCCAAATAACACATCCTTAGATTTTGGGTTACGTTCAGATAAAAATTCATCAGATTTGCGAAGATAAAGGGTTATTGGATATATTGGAATTACTAAATATCTGACAGACCTTTAGGGTGTAACGCAAAGATGTTGTCATATTGAAGTAGAAAGCAATGGTTTAGAAACCCTTTCCAAAGGCACTGTACATAACCCATAAGGTAAAATGCAAATTCCGTTTTTGGCCAGCTATTAAAACTCTAACATTGATTGATCCCGCAAAAGGTGTTCAATTGGTTATATTCCTGTTTGTCTTGTAATGCCTCATAATATGAAAGAAATCTAAAAGTAAGATTACGTTACTGAGTGTGAGTAATCCAAAAGTTACGTTACAGATTACAAATGTGGACAGGTAACTTGCAACTGTAACAAATTTTATTTAAAAAGTAACCTACCCAACCCTTGACTTGTGCCTAAACTACTTGAGACTTCTATGTGATTTAAATTTTGATGGAGTATTCACATTATCCAAAGTAAGGGTCATCGAACTAGGGTTGGAGTCAGTGGGATCCTTAATTGGTACAGTTAGAAGATTACCAACTTTGTGGTATTAAAAACTTAATCGTGAGGTCATGATAGGAAGTATCTAATGAGGGCATGGACTGACTCTTCATTTCCTAAGTGCTGCAGCAATATTTTCCAACAACATTCTTGCACCTCTCATTTGGAAGCAAACCATCCTTCTTCAGAGATTGTTTTTTTTCCCAGAACAAAAAAGATTTAGGAAAAAATAGGAACAGAGATCAGAGTCTATTTCGTTACTGGTTTGTTGTAGCTCCAAAAATAAACACCTGAAATCTGATTTCAGGACTTCAGACTGTTACAGCCTGGTATTGTTTGATCCAATATGCACCACAACACTGCTTTTACTTCAGCTTGAAGGTCAATGAGCCTCTCCTTCAGCTAAAGATTTTGTGAACAGTTTTCACAAACAAACACTGCAATGAAATCATCTTCCTTAACGACAAAGAACATGTTGCAAGTTTCACACTTCTTTGCCATGGTTTTATATACTTTTTCAGAGCATGCTGAAACTTCTGCTATGAGGGATCCATTTCCCTGTGTGTGCTGAGCGTGTTTGTTCACATTTAAGGAAGTCTTCTTATTAAAAATTCAGAATAGATGGTAAAATAAATAAAACAGCAATGATTAAAACAAAATAATAAAACTGTATATAAAATAAAGTACAACAGATAAAGAGTAAACAAGTGAAAAGCCTGTTAATTTAGGCCAAGGCCAAAGTATGTGAGCTCGCTTCCATGTGAAAGGGGCACGTCTATTGTGTTGAATGTGTCTACTATGTGCTGTGTTGTTCTGTATCCATGTTTAAATTCATCAATACCATTTTGTAGGCAGAACACATTGATTTACACAGACATACACACACTTACCTGTAGCAAGGGCTTTAGTTCTCCTAGTGTTAGCTTCGTAAAGTCTTTCTGGGCCTGAGCAAAGGCTCTCACACAGCCTGTGAACAGGTCTTCAGCGGCACGATAGAACTTGGGCAGCTCATCCAACAGCTGGGCATTGAGTGCCTCGTAGTTGTTGCGTGCTGCCTGCAGGTCTTCCTGAACACGGCGGTCTTTGAGTCGCTCAGCACGTTCCTTACAGTTGTCATAGTCCAGCAGCTTGTCAAAACGCTTCTGGATGAGCTTGTGGGGCCCAGCAAACATGAGCAGAAGCTGGGTGAGGGGGAAGATTACCAAGGCCTCTGTCCGTTCCTTCTACTCGTGCGCACACACACACACACACACACACACACACACACACACACACACACACACACACACACAAGCACGCACGCACGCACGCACGCACATGCACAAACACACAGAAAATGCAGTAATATTTTAATTAGTTTACATTATACTTATCCTGTATAACGGTCTTATAATTAATAGAACAGAATAGAATGTAAACACTCACAAAGTGGGTGAACTGCTTGTCGCTGATGGAACGGTGGGCTCTCTGAAATTGTTCAGGGTCCAGTTGGCTTCGGTCTGTGTAGATGTCACAAAAACTGATGGCAGCCAGCACTTTCACTGAGGCCGATTCCTATTGGACAAAACACACACACCGCAGTTAACAAAGAGGTCTAGCAAGTGGTCATGATGAAGAATGACTGCCCTGGACCACGTACATTAAATATTAAATAGAAGAAATGGGACTGGAAGAAGCTTCAGACACTCTTTGAAGAGGTAGAGTTTCAGATTTCGGCAGAAATCTGGTTCAATTATTGTAGTGTCTGGGCAGACCAGAGCTGGAAGCAGGGACCAGGAAATGTATAGGCTTATCATTTACCCGAATGTGCTGCAGATAAAGCGAGATGTCCCTGATGAAGGACTTGATTAGTCTTTCCTGGAGTCTGAACCTCTTTTCTGCCTCATCAAATGCCTCGTCTTTTATCTGAGGAAGAGGAGGTGGAGAAAATTCACCATCTACAGATCTTTATCCGCTGTGAGTTAGCGATCCCCACTAGTTATGCCAGTGCAAATGTAAGGGAACAGACAGGTCAGAAAGCAATGTTCTCATTGCTATATTGCTCAAAAAAATTAAGGGAACACAATCATCACAGTACAACACCAAGTCAATTAAACTACAGGGATATCAATCTGTCCAGAGAGGAAGCATAAGCGATTGTGAATCAATGTCACCAGTTTTGATGCAAAAGAAAGTGACAACAGTTGCACTGCAGAGGCAACAGTAAGACAACCATCAAAAAGGGAATGGTTTTGCTGGTGGTAGCCACAGACAATTGCCATCTCCTTATCCTTGCTGACTGATTCTTCTCTAGTTTTGTGTTTTGCTAGTGTCCTTGTCACTATTCATAGCATGAGGCGGTACCTGCAGCCCATTCAGGTTGCACAGGTAGTCCAGCTCCTCCTTAACACCCGCCAAGCGCCAAATGTGGATAGATTTTCCATTTGGCGAGTAAATTTCAGAATGCTATCCACCACACTGGCTGGTGAATGTTTGTACTAAAATAATAATGTAATAACTACTGTCATGATGGCTCTGACAAAATTACTCATGTTTGCATTACAAACATGAGCAAAATTACTCATGTTTGCATTACATTGCAATCCACCCGGGAAAATATGTGTGCATTTTTGAAGGAATACGGTACTAAGGAGCGGAGTTCACAGTCCGATAGCCAATCCGGTCTTAAAGGGATAGTTCATCCAAAATTAATATTTATCTCAAAGTTTCCTTACCAAGATTTTCCAGAAGGTCCATAGAGTAATTTTTTCAAACAATCTATTATTTAGCCCTATCCCAGTCTGTAATTAGTGTTATTAGCATTGCCCAAATTCATGAATAGAAATGTTTTGTACCGCTATCACAAAGCTGCATTGCAAACGAAATACTACTCCAAAACCATGAAGGTACATTTGTGTCTTTTTGTTGAGAGCAAAACTTTTTTTTTTTTCAATCAAAAACAATTGAAAGCAAAAATGAGGCTTCAAAGTAAAAAAATATTTTTGCAATCAAATATTTTGTAGTAGAGTGCAAAACTTAATGCATTTAACCTCAAAAAAGATTTTGAGAACCAAAAATGTATTTTAAAACAAACTCGGATTAAATTTGACTATTAAGAACACTCCATTTTGGCTAGACTGCCCCCATTGCTTACAGGGCTTCTTTTTTGCTTTTGAAACTTTTTTTTAATTGAAACTAGTTCTTAATTTGTACTTTAACCCCACAGGGTTTTCGTGGGTGGTGTGGATGATGCTTCTCTATTGGTTATCAATTTTTTGTGTCAGTTTGGCTACAACCAATACTGTTCAGCCTTTCTTTCCGACACAAAGGAAGTTATAGCGGACACCTACGAAGGACAGTGTCTGATGAATCTCCGATCGCATACTACATACGTACTACAAGTAGCCTACGTACTTTGTTGGTGATGAAGTACATACTGTTTAGTATAGTAAACTAGCATGCAAGTACTGGGATGGGTTGGAACATATTACCTCGTCATGAAATTGCGTCTCAAATTTTCATTTTGTTGCGCATTAATTAACATCAAGCAAGCAAGCAAGTTCATTTATATAACACAATTCATACATAGAAGCAATTCAATGTGCTTTACAATGAAAAAAAATATATAAAAATGCCATGTTTGAATATTTAGCTAGAAACAATTAAGCATTGTGTTAAACTGGCTAACATTTCTTATGAAGTTTATTTCCACCACAAACAGAATCTGTGAACTGTATGGCTTTTGCCACTGGCCGTTTTAATGGCTTACAAGCCAGTAATGCTAGTATCTTACTACTTGGAATAGTTATAATAATTGAGCCCATTCTAGTGAGACTGAAGACGAACTTCACCCTGCCAAAGCTATGTCATGTCATGGCACAACAACGTTCGTTTTAGTATTCGCTAGCTAGAAAGCATATTACCTTAACTTGCTTTCTAGCTAGCGAATAATTATTTATTATTGCTACATCTAAAATGCTGAGTGTGTATGCAAAGTTTGAAGGGCCATTGTTCTCAGCTTCATGGGACATTGTTTTAGAATTTCAGGAAATTAGCTTTAAAATAAACATATCCTTAGAGGATTTGTAGAATTTCAAGAAATTGTTTTAAAATATTATTAAGATAGGGAGGGGCCGAATCACCAAAAAAAAGTTTTGTGAGAAATTTTGGAGATTAAAGGAGTTTCAAGAGGCAGGCTACAGTATAAATGCTGAGGCTGTGATGATGAGTTGTTCTGTGACACAAAAGGCAATTTATTATTTCAGCAGGTAAAAAATAGGCTTGGCTGGTGAATTTTTTCATCTACCAGTCCCCTTGGCAGATGAGCCAAAAAGTTTACTTTGGATACTGGTGCCGTCACAAGAAGGTTTCTCCCAGTAGTCTCAAGAGCATGGTTGAGATACAAGGAGACTGGCCGTTACACGAGGAGAGCTGGACAGGGCCATACAAGGGTATCAACCCAGCAGCAGGACCGGTATCTGCTCCTTCGTGCGAGGAGGAACAGGAGGAGCACTGCCAGAGCCCTACAAAATGACCTTCAGCAGGCTACTGGTGTGCATGTTTCTTACCAAACTGTCAGAAACAGACTCCATGAGGGTGGCTTGAGGGCCTGACATTCTCTAGTGGGACCTGTGCTCACAGCCCAGCACCGTGCAACTCAATTGGCATTCGCTAGTGAACACCAGAATTGGCAGGTCGGCCATTGGTGCCTCGTTCTCTTCACTAATGAGAGCAGGTTCACACTGAGCACGTGACAGACGTGAAAGAGTCTGGAGACGCCGTGGTGAACGTTATGCTGCCTGCAACATCATCCAGCATGACCGGTTTGGAGGTTGGTCAGTGATGGTCTGCGGAGGCATATCCTTGGAGGGTCGCATAGACCTCCACGTGCTAGCCAACGGTACTGTGACTGCTGTTAGGTATCGAGATGAAATCCTCAGACCCATCATCAGACCTTATGCTGGTGTAGTGGGCCCTGGGTTCCTCCTGGGGCAGAATAATGCCCGGCCTCATATGTCCAAAGTGTATAGGTAGTTCCTGGATGACGAAGGCACTGATGCCATGGACTGGCCCTCACGTTCCCCAGACCTGAATCCAATTGAGAACCTCTGAAACATTATGTATCGGTGCATCCGACACCGCCAAGTAGCGCCACAGACTGTCCAGCTCACTGATGCCCTGATCCAGCCGGGAGAAGATCCCCCAGGACACCATCTGCCATCTACACTGGAGCATGCCCAGACGTTGTCAGGAGTGCATACAGGCACATTGGGGACATACACACTACTGAGTCACATTATGAGTTGCATGTGATGAAATTCACGCAAGCTGGAACAGCCTGTGTTTTCAATTGTTTTCTTTGATTTTCGGTGTGGGGGGGGCAGGCGGGACATGACCCCCCCATTCTGGGGAAAACTATGATTTGTCCCCCCAATATATAAATGTAAACATAACTATGTAATTTCAATAATAGTAATAAGACGCAATGAAAGCATTAGTGCAGATTATAGACACTTAATAGCGTTTAAGTTTAAAAAAATTGCGACACCCCCTGCCCTTTGCCTCACAGTGGTTTGATCCACTGCCCCGCAGCCCTCAGCAGTGCCACATCGTGCAGGTACAGTGCATGTGTGGGAATCTGACAGTCTGTCGTTGGTGGTTGACTTTCAGAAAGTTGTTCAAACTAAGGATATGTGAGACATTTCTTAACTTCTGCCACTCAATACAATAAAAAACATTTCTAACCTTCACCAGCCTCATTTTCTCTGCACTGAATTACAGGTCACTCGTTATATTAGCTAGCGGTTAGATGATGTTTGCTAGCAAGCTACAGTAACATCAACCAGCTTTTGCAGCTGTTTGAATTCCAGTCAATGAGAGAAGCAGTGCAGTTTATGTAGTGTTCCTTAGCTGGCAAGGTGAGTGTTTGTGTCTACCATCTGAAAGGCACTCAATGCACGTAGCCAACGTGAGGCTAATCCAGTAAATTTGTTTTATGTTTGTAGGGTTCACACACAATAGCTGAATTTGCAGAGTTACAGTAGCAAGCAAACCGATGGTGCAAACTAAAACAGTATTACAACACTACTTTTGGTGTCCCCTCAAAAATTGCTCTTGAGAAAATTGTATGTAATTGTCCCCTCCAAACTTGATATCAGATTTTCGCCCCTGAATGTACAGTATAGATTATGATCATTAATATATTTATATTTCTTACATGGAGACTCGATGTGTGATTTAAGTGTTCCCTTATTTCTTTTGAGCAGTGCATATCGCAAATACCACTCATTCCATTTACTACAACAGGCAGTAGGAGTGGAAGGAAGAGGAAGTAGAAGCAAAGGGAGCAGCATCAACATAAAAAGCCATACCTGAGGAGAAATCCCAGTGAGGTGTTTGAGGTGGCTGCTCACGCGATTAGACTTCTTAATGATTGAGTGCATGCTCAGCTTGGAGATCTTGTCAATCAGGCTGTCCTCATCACCTTTCCTGTACTTGACCACTGAAAAGGAGAGGTCATATAGGTGAAGAACTGTTGCTCAGTACACTACTAAACTAAAGCAAGGGTCATGAAATTCATTTGGATCTAAAGTGTGCAGTTTTATCCTACCAAGGTCCTTTCTCCTCTTGTATTCATTGATGTTGACGTTGATCTCTTTGATTGACAGCAGAGCCTGGGACAGCAGGGACCTGTCGTGGTGAGACTCGGGGGTTGCACTTAACAGCTCCATTAGCAGCAATGGGTATCGCATTACCCTCTGCACTGGTTTGATTAGGAATGATCCCAGGTTGATGTAATTTGTCTTACCCCTGGGAGATGAGGGGACCACAAGGGAGTGAGGACAAATGGGAAGGGACAGAGATTAAATGAAAAAGAAAGAAATACAGAAAGAAAATTAGAATGTGACTGAGAGAGGAAAAGACAACCAAGAAGCTTGCCACACCTACCAACTCTAGACAATGTGTCACCTGACACATCCATAGCCAAGTGATGCACAACAGCAATGGCACTGTGCACATGTCTCCCTTGTGCTGACATATCCACACAGAGCCCAACTTATGACAACTTACAGACTAAGGGCAATATGCCTGAGATAAAACAGTGGAACACAAACATTATTCTTACATATTGTTTACAATGCTTATACTACTCTATGTGGGGTATTGTTCCAGTTACAAGCACATTTGTAGAGAGCATGCTGGTCATATTATATGAAATAAGTAGTAGGAAAAGTTTTTTGAAGATGGCTGTGTGAGGTGCGAGAATTATTATGAACCCTTTAGGATTTTCTTAATTTATGTAACTCATTAGTAACAGAATGATGAATGATGACTGGAGTAATTTTATTCTGAACACTAAATTAATCCTGATTAAGAAAACAATGAATGAATCATGAATAATGATGAGTCAGAAGGTTTGAGAGAAAACAAAACATCATAACATCTTACCATTAACAGCAGAGGTTAGAATTTTTTGGACGGAGGTATTTTTTTGTCTATAACTGCCCCACTAATCATTATTAGTGATCAATTCTTGCTCATCCATAATCATGGCAGAATCCAGATCATCCATCCATCATCAATCCAAAACCTACTATTTATTCTTACAATAAAAGTGACTCCAAAATACACTTTTATTTACTTTTCACTTTCAAAATATTGTCCAAAATGAAAATGAACAACGTTCACATAATTTTTCTGACAGAGAAATTAAATGTTGGCTAGAACTACTAAACTCAAATATATAAGCAAACTTTTTACAAGTTATTTATCTAATCAGCTCTATTATGAAGATCTGACCAAATGTAAGCATAAAGGGTTCACATACTTTTTCTCACCACAGTTTGTGGAGAATCAACATGTGCCATGTCACCACAGAATAAAAACATCAACACTGTTAATTCATTCTAGGAGGAAATTCCATCTAAGCAACTTTGTGCAAGAGTCAAAGAATTACAGATAGGAAAAGCCATTCAACACACAGAGAGCAAAGCAAATGACATTCCAAATATTGTGAATAGTATTTTAAATAAAATGCCAAATGCATTTCTTGATGGAGTTGTAGTTACGGTACTGTAGGTACAAGGATTAAATAATTGCCATTTTACTTGTCTAGAGTCTGTTACTGCTGTACACCACTAGATGGCAGTAAATCTTCTTAAGGACCAACAACTGTGTTTGTTGGCTGTTAGAAAAACTGGACATTTCACTTCACCAAAAGAAGTCACAATAGTAAACATGAATACACACAAGCACATTGGGTCAACACCAAACTTTGTCTTGGTGCTTTCCCTCAAAGACTTTAGGTGTGGTTGATTTAACTCAGTATATCAGAACCGGTAGAATAGTCTAATATTTGAAAGTCCAACTCCCCTGGAGGCTGAGGTGAGCTAAATCAAATGCACCAAAGTAATGGGAAGATTTTGACACAGTCAAGTCTAATGAGCACTCACCAGCTGTAAACCATATACATAACATATAGACAAAGGTTATTAGGGGGTTAGTGAGCAATAGGCATGCAGTCTTGTGGATTCTCATGCAGATACCATGGCAACACTCTTTAGGGGGACTTACCATTCACGATACACAGCCCTGGGATGGGGAAGAAGGTTGGAGAAGCAGAAGGAGGAGCAGAGGGAGAAAATAACACATAGCATATGTTACAGAGCTGGGCTATAGAAAATATGACCTATACTGTACCTTTCATGTCTATCTGCATAGTCTGTATATTGTTGCGTGAAGTATGGGTCAATTTGCCCCTAGACACTTAGTAGTAATCTAGCATGAACCAAATACCTGTGTGCAAGCTAACTGTTTTTTTCTGATAGATGTACAATGGACCAGTCACATATGGCTGCAGGATCGCAAATGAGCCTGTCAAGCAATGAAGTTGACATGATGTCATGTTCTACGCAAATGCCAAGCATTATATTTAAACATATTTTTTAAAAAGGTTTAAGATTGGATTTTTAATGAGTTGTTTTCTTCTAATTCAGGCATTTGTCATAACATCAAGGATGATTTTAAAATAATAGTCTGAGTTAACAGAATATAAGCTGTTTAAGAAATAAGTTTTACTACACAATTACTTTTAATAAACTGTCTAATGCTTAATCAAAGGCTGTTGCTGTGGCACATGTAGCAGTACCATCATTTTGAGAGTCCTTTAAAACCCTGCCTTGGGCCATATAATGCTCTTTGCACAAACAAGATATTAGCTGTCACTTTTGAATTTCCACACTAGTCGCACACTCACATTTTCATGCGCAAGTACACAACCCACATAAAAACACACACAATAGACAAAAAACATTTGCTCACTGCTCTTTCACACATTGCTGTCTAGTTAAGTGGAAGTGAGTACTTGGGACTAGAGACATGGGACTAGAAACTGCCAATAAACTGCTTTGTCTAGAAAACAAACAGTAATTAAAATAGTGTACATATAGTCAATTGAACATCAAGCTTGCTTGCTACACTTGTAGACATGGCAATTGTGAAGAAAGCTCAGCCAAGCTGAACATTTTTTTCAGGCCCTTTCTTGTTAACCTGAGCATTGTATCTTTCTTCAAACAATGCCTTCACCAGCAGTGTAGTTCTAGTAGATAAACAAAATGCTGTTATCCCTAGTCTCAGCTGAAAGACTGGGAGAAACCAGTCTGTAGAGGTGAAACTAGGCAGGGCACATTCTTCAACTCCACATGACTAAAAACCTACTAGGACAGAAAGGACATCCTACACAATAGATTACACATACTGTACAAGCTGTGTGAATGTGTCTGCCTGTGTGTCTATCTGCAATCTCAATATCTAATACGGAAACATGACATAACAGCCACTTTCTATCCAGATTCATTTAAAACAGTATAATATTGATGTAATCTTTCTATAAAGCATTATTCAACAATGGTTCATAAAAGATTTAGTCTGTTAAAAAAAATAGGAGGCATTCCACATTTTCTATGGGGAAAATGTGACCCACTGTGGAAGGCCTACTGCTCCACAACTGAATAACCCAGTATAAAGTATGCAATATTTCAACCTTTGAATGAGGTGACATTTCTACGATAACAACATAGTTTAGATTGCCTTTCTTTTTTCAAGAACCTGGGGCATACATTTTATCATTGCATTTATGGTATACACAAATCTATATATTAGAGGTCACTCTTGGTTTGTCTAATGATTTGAACAGACCCATGCACTCACAGGCGGTCAAAACAGAAGGTTTGTCTTCCAGTTCAGATACAAGACAGAGTAGTACCATAGCAGTCTGAGTAAACATTATTTTGTTTACGCATGACCCAATTCTCTTTTTAAAACACACATGTACCCTTTAAATTATGGCAGCACGCGAACCAACAACAGGTTTTAACCATACACAATTGAAAGGATATGCTGACAAGTGTGCCACAATCTTAATCTAAAGCAGTTTCCTACTTTTTAAAATTGTAGGTAAAAGAAGATTTGCATCCACCATTTTGTTTTCAGCTATCCTATTACTTCAAAAGAGGGTAATGGAAAAAGAAGGTGGTTGAGAGCTCAGTTGTCAATGTCATTTCAGTCAACTGCGCTCAGTCTATGACAAAAGGAATCTGACTAAATCAGAACTACTCTCTGATATTTATTATTTTAAATTTGAATTCACTTTAAGCTTGATAGCAATAATGGCACTGTCCAGATTCTTCTCTAGATCTCTAGACATCTTTGTAGATCTGAAATAATTGGATTGGCCTAAGCCAAGTGGTGGTTACACACAGATGGCATTCAAGCCATATTGTTTACTACATCTAATTACTGTGCACAAGGCACTTTTGTAGAAAAATCTACAAAAGTGCCCAAGGTGGTAGGAGTCTCTGGACCTGCTCTGTTTTTTTTGTTTGGTAGTTACCTGAGTTTCTCAAGGCAGTCCAGTACGTGTTTCTGGATGCTCTCATCCTTCTCGTACATTTCCAGGAGAGAGATGGAATCATCGTGATTCTGACAGTAGATCTTGTACACCGCCTCAAGCTCTGACTTGAAGTCCAGGAACACCTTTCCTGGAAACAACAATGGAACAATCCCACTGTCATTCTGTTGTTCCTCATTTCACATTTTTTTCTAAATAATTAAATTGGCTCAGTTAAAAAATTAACTGAGTAGATTTATATATTTATATATTAAAAAAAGTTTGTGCGATGGTCATAGCGGGAAGTAGCCTAATGGATGCAACAATTAGTCATACTTTTTTTGTTTTTAATAGAACAAATGTCAAACAAGGGGGCAGCACTTGAAGGCTGTGTGTAGCTGTGCAAGACATTTTGAGTGTTTAAAGGAGAAAGACCAACCAACCAGTAAAATCAGATCCCGCTTCATAATTGAGGCATGGTGCCGACATCTTCAAAAAACCCTCCCCAGACTATGGAGTCAGGAGTTTAGTGTCAATGACACCAGGTCATTAAGTCAATATGTTTGCTATCAAGTCAGCATTACCAATGGAGTCTGTGTCCTGAAGGCTCTTAAGAAGGCGACGGGAGAGGTCGATCACAGAGCTGATATTGCCAAAGAGACCATCAAAGTCTACGTTCTGCACCTTCAGAAGGAACAGATGCACAGAAATATTTACTTCAGTGTATCAATCAGTTGCATTTTAAAAGCTCTTTTTACATCTGCAGTTTACACAGTGCTTACAGAGATGCCCAATTAAAAAAATAAGATTTCGTAGCCCATCATTTTAGGAAACTTATTTCATATGGTTAATGCGCATGAATCACTTAACTCTTGAAATGTACAAGCATTCTATTTGATTTAAATACAGTCTCTGGGCAGGTGAGCAAGCATTATGTAATTAGTTATGATTAAGTCTATGATTGTATGTGTTTGCCTGTGTATACCTGTTTGCGTTGGAGTGGTTGGATAATCTCCTTGACACACATCTGCAGGTCCTTGATGTAGTCCTTTTCTGTCTGGAGCAGCTCTTCAATGACCTTTGACCTTTTCTCCAACATCCTCTGCTCGGGGTCTTCGGTGGCTGCTACGACCGGGCCTGACTCCAGGGACTTGGGCTGGGTCGACAGGAGTGTCATCTCTGAGAGATACCAGAGAGGGCAGGAAAGAGGGAGAGAAAAACACTGATGTCAGTGAACTCATAGTTAGTGAATGGAATTGAAGGTGAAAATCAGCATGCCAATAGGCACAGAAACTGTAAATGTTAATTTGTATGCACAGCAAAATCTGCACTTTTACTGAATTTATTTAACATTTGAACTAAGGCAGGTGTAATTGGTATCATCAAAAAATGAAAAATCAGTATCATTGCTGTCATCTGCAGACCTTATCAGAAAGTCAAATCACTTGACTGAGCCTGAATCACTCGGTTTGGATTTTGCTTGGAAGACCTAACGTCATGTTGTCGTAAGATTTGAATTGATCTAATAATATGCTTTTTATATTTTCACTACCCGCCCTAATTTGAAAGTATACAGCCAATTACCTTTCATGCTTCAATTCAGCAAGCAAATCATCAGATAGTTAGCTTCAGTGGTACAGGATCAGGCACCTCAGTTTGTTCTGGCACCCATTTTGCACATTGACTGTTGCACATTGACTTTTTCCATCACTGTGCACTATGCAGCAACTTGATATAGCCTCAGGACCGCCTGACAGAATAGGTAAAGTTTTAGCTTTTGTATTGTTTGCTATTCGCAATACCAATGCAGTTCCAACACTTTTGCCACTGACAGTCCCAGCAGCAAACACGGATCACAATTGATAAGTAGCTAGCTATCTAGGTAGTAACAACAAAGATTGTCTAGCAACTATAGCTAGCTCAATGATGGTGGTGTTTTTACAATTTTGAATGGAAATCATGTGTAAATGTGGGTCTAGCTAGCAAGCTATATGGATGATGGATCAGAATCTTAACTAAGAAACATGAATATTCATAATGTTATCCCCAAATGCATTCGGTTCAGTGCATTGTAGCGACAGCGGAGAAGCCTCGGGCTAGCTAGTTGAGCAGGACTTTGATCTAGATTTCTAGTGTCATTGGCTGGCCTCTGAGGTGGGAAGAAGAGTCCCGGGTTCATGCATTGTTGAGCCTACTGAATAGGTTATGGACTGGAGTGGATTTTGTTCTTTTGTCTATAGCACAATGGCCTGTGACAGGCATCAGAGAGGAGAGATATGGGAGGACAGTATCAACTGGAGGAAAGAGGACTGTGGGGATATTCTGAAATGAACTTGGGAGTAAGGAAGTGTAACATGTAGCTCAGTTGGAAGAGGATAGTATGAAGTAAGAAGAAAACAATAGAATGTGTGGAAATATAAGCCCTTACTACTGTAAATCACTCTAGGTCAGTGTTTTAGTGGTTCCAAAGTGACTAAAATGTAAGTAAGGAAAGTAGCAAGACAGGACATAGAGTGCGAGTTGGGGAGGAAGAGAGGAATAAGACAAATAATAAGATGACCAGACTTCATAATTTTCTGGGTACAGTCCCTGCTATGGGTAGCCTGTCCCCAGCTATAAATCTCCCTTGTTAGCCCATGAAAAATCAACAACGCCACTCTTGACGTTAAATCACAGCTTGTATTTCAGTAATCAGATGCATTAATCTAATGACAATCTCCTGTATTTTTTTCTAACTAAACTTCTTATGACATTGTATTCGCAAGTTGGAACCATGACACATTATAACCACTCCATAAACAACTGTGCCCATGGCCTGTGATTTTTACAATGCAAAACCCCCCCATTACTTCAACAGTCTTCCCAACTAAGATTAATCTGAAATTATTATATTCAAACCCCCAAGCCTTCACCTAGTAAATTCAGATTCAGCCAAATTTGGAAGCCATTGATGTGGGGGTGACACTTGAAATTAGTCACTTTAATGAATAATAAATGGTGAGATAAGGAGAGAAAATACAAGGATATACAATCAAGGAGGATTGAGTGGACAGAGTGGAGCATGAATACTGTAGGATTAGGGTAAATGGCATTTGGGCGGTAAGACAGACTAAGGATGAAGGCAGAGATACATTGTATATTATGTTATGAGATTGGCAATTATTAGTGGTGTAAATCCTAGTAAGTAATTACAGTGATTATCTACTCGGAGGGGGTCTCAGTGCTAGATATACAGTGGGTGGGAAAGTCACCAACCCCTTTTAAAATATTCCTATTTTCTTGCCATACAGCCTGAAATGACAATAAAAACCTCACTTGGCCCTTTCCAGGGCTAACACCCAGGAAACGGATATCCCGGCACTGGATCGTGTCTCAGCCTTTTCCATGATGAACAATGTTGATGGCTCAGTGAGGCCTAAATTTCAGCCTTCCCATGTCGTTGAGGCACAGACCTCGCTATTCACAGTTGTAGCCCCTTTGCCCCTACCATCACAGGCTAAATAGCACAATTATTGTTGGGAGTTCTATGGTTTGAAATGTAAACATCCAAAATTCTAGAACCCCATGTTATCCCACAGCATGTGTAATGGATTATATTGGAGTATTTACAACCATCAAAAAGCAATTCCTTGACACCGAACGAGTTGTTGTTCTCATTGGATCTAAGGATCTTATGAAGAAAAACTCAGAGAAACTCAAGCAGGATTTCAAACAAGTTTTTGAGTTAATCAATCAAATTCATTTATAAAGCCCTTTTTACATCAGCAGGTGTCAAAGTGCTTTTACAAAATACCTAGCATTACAATGTGTACAGAGCAAATAGTTAATACTGGAAGCAGGAGTAGATAAGTTCTCAGTTGTCTCTGGGCCTATTCCATCAGTACGAAATGACGCGAGAAGTTCAGACGTTTTTCGTCTCTGCATGTATGGATGGAAAACCACTGCAGATCAAACAGATTCCCCTTTGTAGATAACTATGATTGTTTCTGGAGGAAACCTGAACTTTTTAGCCGTGATGGATGTCATCCAACTGAAAAAGGAGCATGTTGACTTTCATCCAATATTGCCTCTGCTGAATACCATTCAATGATGGGACACTACTAGCTCATCTCAAACAAATAAATTCAAGGTAACCCCTATCAACTACCTTATTCCACAACCTCTTTCAATGCATAGGCTCGAGGAAATTCCATCTATGGCAACCTTTTATGTTCCTGCAATTCTCACATCAATAAACCATCACATTCCAATCTTGCAATAGGCCAAATGGGGCAAAGGCTGAAAAGTGAATTCCTGTTAGTAAGTTCAGTGGATAAAAATGGTGTTCCAAATGTGATAACTATTGACACTCCTCTTGAGTTTAAAACTCACAATGGACTTCACGCACTTAAATATACGATGGACTTACAGTGGATATAAAAAGTCTACACACCCCTGTTGAAATGCCAGGTTTTGTGATGTAAAAGAATGAGACAAAGACAAATCATGTCAGAACTTTTTGCACTTTTAATGTGACCTATAATGTGAACAATTCAATTGAAAAACAAACCGAAATCTTCGAGGGGGAAAAATGAAAAATAAAAACTTTACAATAACCTGGTTGCGTAAGTGTGCACACCCTTAAACTAATACATTGTTGAAGCACCTTTTGATTTTATTACAGCACTCAGTCTTTTTGGGTAGGAGTCAATTAGCATGGCACATCTTGACGTGGTAATATTTGCGCAGTGGTCCATGTTTTGTGCTGGACACACCATTATAGACAGAATACCAGCTGACTGCTTGTTCCCTAAATAGTCCTTGCATAGTTTGGAGCTGTGCTTTGGGTCTCTGTCCTGTTGTAGAAGAAAATTCCTCTGTCCAGTGACTGTTCTTTTGCCCATCTTACTCTTTTCTTTTTATTGGCCAGATAATCAACTAGTCTAAAGAAGGTCAGTTTTATTGATTCTTCAATCAGCAAGGCAGTTTTCAGTTGTGCTAACATAATTGCAAAAGGGTTTTGTAATGATCAATTAGACCTTTAAAATTATAAACTTGGATTAGTAAACACAATGTGCCATTGGAACACAGGAGTGATGGTTGCTGATAATAGGCCTCCGTACGCCTATGCAGATATTCCATTAAACATGAGCCGTTTCTAGCTATAATAGTAATTTACAAAATGTAAAATGTTTCACTGAATTTTTGATCAACTTTATGTAATTTTAATGGAGAGAAAATGTGCTTTTCTTTCGAAAAGCAAGGACATTTAGTGACCCCAAACTTTTGCACAGAAGTGCACATCAATCAGGGTTTAGGCCAGGGCACAGTTATGTGATAGCAACAATGATTGTAAATGCGCTTGACAAAAACTTTGCTGTGGTGCCTTGTTTATAGACCCATCAAAGGCCTTTGACACAGTAGATCACTCATTATTAAATGGTAAGTGTTAATGCCTGTTTATGGTTTCAGAACTATCTAAGTGATAGAACTCAGGCTATTGTTACGGAATGGCTACAGCTCGAATTTGCTTGAAGTGCACAGAGGCATGCCACAGGGTTCAATTTTGGGTCCTCTATTATTCTCTCTGTATATAAATGACATTGGACTTGATGTAACAAATTGTAACATTCATGTTTATGTCGATGATACAGTATTATATTCCACTGCAACTTCTAGAAATCAAGCCATAGTCAATTTACAGTCTGATTTCCAAGCATTACAGAAGTCTCTATTAGGTCTTAAATTTGTGCTAAATGCAAAAGAGAAAGACATGATATCTAGACCGCATAACACAGATCTAAGTCAGTCAATCAAATTTATTTATAAAGCCCTTTTTACATTGGCAGTTGTCACAAAGTGCTTTTACAAAACACCCATCCTGAAACCCCAAGGAGCAAGCAACAACAGTGTTGAAGCACAGTGGCTGGATAAAACTCCCTAAATGGGCCCAAAATTTAGGAAGAAACCTAGAGAGGAACCAGGCTCTGAGGGGTGACCAATCTTTTTCTGTCTGTGCCGGGTGAAAATTTTAAGAGTACAAATTGTAACAATTAATAAATGCATGTTGGGTGTGTCCACAGTCTATACAACCTCTATACAACCTTTATACAGTCTATACAACAAAGTTACTGAGTTAACAATGAAATTGAAAATCATTGGAATCTTATATTGAAATAGAGCCTGCCTATCTTTTGATAATAGGAGAAAAATAGTCCTGGCAACCATTATGTCTGTTTTGTACTATAGGGATATAGTCTATATGCAAGCAGGAGCTTCTACGTTTAAACCATTAGATGCTGTCTATCATTGCGCCTTTTGATTTATATCAGGGGATAGCTATAGGATTCATTATTGCACTTCGTATGAAAAGATGAGATGGCCCTCTCTTTCCGTAAGAGAGATGCACTCTTTTGTTTACTTTCCAGGAACTCCTGCAGAAAGTTCCAGAATGTATCACAGCTCTTATGAATGTTAAGACAATTGATTATAGCACAAGGACAAGGGATTGGATAATACTTGATATGCCAAGGGTAGCCTCTGAATTAGGTAAAACTGCTATTACTTTTATTGCACCACAGAGGTCTAATAACCTAGAAAAAGTAGTTGAAGGGCCCTGGATACCTGGGTAAACCTTGGATAGGGCCGCAGTGTCACCGGACCCATGTCTCAGCCCTAAGGTTTTACGCTGCTATATTATTGTGTGGGCAGAGTAAAGTGTCTAACTTTCCTTGTGTCCTGTTCCATTAAAACTTAGGAGGACATGAGACCTTGGACCACACCTCGGGACTACCAGGCCCAAAGGACTCATAGTTGTCCCTGTCCAAATCCTGCTGGTTGTGTTGCAAATCAAGTAGCTGACTCTGCCTGGCAATTCCGACTGCCACTCGACTCACCCTACGAGATAGTCCCTGCCTTTGTCCACCTGGTCATGCAGCTGACTTGGATTATGTTTTATAGACTCTGGACACAGGCCACATGCATTTATTAATTATTACAATTTGTAGTCTTAAAAAGTTCAACTTGCATGGCCAGAAGAGGACTGGCCACCCCTCAGAGCCTGATTCCTCTATAGGTTTCTTCTGAAGTTTTGATCCTATTAGGAAGCCAGGGTTTTTCCTGGCAGAAAATTAGTCAATGGTGGTACCCCAACCCACGCTACCCCACGCTCTAAGGGAGGCCACTCTGTGATATACTTTATATAATATCTGGCCACTTGAAAAAGAAAACGATTATAGTGTTAAATCTGCGTCCCAGAATCGGCCCTCTACTCTGTTTTGCTAAAGATAGGTGACTTGTCTATTTATGACGGACGCCGCGTCCAAGCCGCACAGTTCAAATACATAAAATGAGTACTATAAGTACTATAAGTGAGTACAGAAAGTGAGTACTATAACCAAATTATCTTCCTTATAATAGGCCTACGTGATTTTGAAAAGTAGCCTACTTGTATTGAGCCATTCGGTACTCAGGCATCTTGAAAATGCATTAAAATGTTCAGTAACCCTGCATTACACAGGACAGGACCTGAGATATTTGCTAAATCAAGAAATAATTACATACAATCTAAAAAATAAAGGTTCTTCAATGGTTCTTTGTGGCACGTAAGGTTCCATAACAAACCCTTTTTCTATCAAGAACCAATTGTCAATGTTAAGGGTTCTTCAGGCAGCTACAAGGTTCTTTGTAATAAAAAAAGGTTCCAGCATTTACCAAACTGGTTCTTTAGACAATGATCAGTGACAACGGATGTTTGCATTATGTTGGGTATGCCTACATGCTAATTTGAATTTGATGTTCATGAATGGTATTAAGTATTATGTTACAATAATTATGGCCACATTTCAAACCACATCAACTTCTAACTCCATAACTTTAAACTGAGGTACTTCAAAAGTTTGCATTTGTTAATTGCTTATTTGTATATTCATTTATTTGTACCCTACTTTTATTATAAATTGTGTATGCGTAGATATTACCATTTTTAAAATGTTATTTACATGAACTTTAAATTACAGTAGTAGTACTGCCCCGCTTTCATATAAATACAAATTACTGGCAAGCTAACTAAATGAGTTGTTGACTACCGAGGTAAATATACAGGTAATGAACAGCCGGGACACAGTTGGCAGGATATAATGCGCCAATTTTCATTGTGGAGTTTGTTACACTTAAAACAACACATGAAGACATTGCATTTTTTATTATTTAAATTAAAAGATTCTAATAAAAATATGAAACAATATTTTTCTGGAATTAGCTAAGTAAGGTTAACACCCCAACTTTGAATACCTCTGCATTAACAGAATCCGCCCTCCCCTGCTTCCATCTTCTAATTGCTTTGTGCATCAACTGACACTTCACATCTTGAAAAAGTGAATCATTTTGAATTGTTAAAGGATTTCAAGAATTAAATGTCTACTACGCAATCTACTACGCAACGTTCAAATAATTCAGGTTATACAGAACTATATAACAACTAAAAGTTAGCTAATATTGATGCGTCTGCAAATTGTGTGCAGCTAGCTAGCTACGGTACCAACAACTGTTTTGCAAACTAAATTAGCCGACTTAACCATAGTTAGATGTACACAACACTAGATAGTACCGTTAGTTAATGTGGGTTGTTGTTGATGAGGGAAATACATGGTGGAATTTACTGGCTGGCCCATTTTCCGTTTGTTTCATAGGAAGCGTTCACATTATGGCGGTAATAGTTTGCGCCGTCCTCGTGGCACGCTGTTGTGGTGTAGCTAGTTAGCAACTTTGCTATTGTGAGCTTGCTGTCTAGCAGTCCGCTGTGTAACACTAATTACCAAAAATCTGTCTGAATTTAATGTAATATACAGTATATCACAAAAGTGAGTACAACCCTCACATTTTTGCTAATCTTTGATTATATCTTTTCATGTGACAACACTGAGGAAATGACACTTTGCTACAATGTAAAGTAATGAGTGCACAGCTTGTATAACAGTGCAAATTTGCTGTCCGCCCAAAATAACTCAACACACAGCCATTAATGTCTAAACTGCTGGCAACAAAAGTGAGTACACCCCTAAGTGAAAATGTCCAAATTGGGCCCAGTTAAACATTTTCCCTCCCCGGTGTCATGTGACTTGTTAGTGTTTCAAGGTTTCAGGTGTGAATGGGGAGCAGGTGTGTTAAATGTGGTGTTATCGCTCTCACACTCCCTCATACTGGTCACTGGAAGTTCAACATGGCACCTCATGGCAAATAACTCTCTGAGGATCTGAAAGAAAGAATTGTTGTTCTACATAAAGATGGCCTAGGCTATAAGAAGATTGCCAAGACCCTGAAACTGAGCTGCAGCACGGTGGCCAAGACCATACAGCGGTTTAACAGGACAGGTTCCACTCAGAACAGGCCTCGCCATGGTCGACCAAAGAAGTTGAGTGCACGTGCTCAGCGTCATATCCAGAGGTTGTCTTTGGGAAATAGACGTATGAGT
>JACXGI010001711.1:0-17306 GCA_016801175.1 Esox masquinongy
ACCTTTTTCTTTCCTTTCCAAAAAAGTTGAAAAGGAAGGTTTCGAGTGAGGAACAGAAGGGTTAAAATTAAGAGACCACTGCAAATTGAATGCTTCTGTTCCTCACTCAAAACTTTCCTTTTCAACTTTTTTGGAAAGGAAAGAAAAAAGTGCAGTGGTCTCTTAATTTTTTCTGGAGCTGTATATATATATATATATATATATATATATATATATATATATATATATATATATATATATATTTATACAGTATATCTGCTGTAATAGTGGAATGATAGTAGTGTTTCACAAGATTTACTCACTAGAAATGAATGCTGAATTTCTATTTGTCAACAGAAGGTCTACCATCTTCTGTTGTCAAATGGAAAGGACTCATTCTCCATCTCTTTCGTCAGTGTCACTAAGACACACAATCATTGTTCCTCAAATAAGCAATGGCAGATACTTATAGCTTCTACAGATGATGTTGACTCCAATGACCTAGACAAGGATGTAATTTTGACCCATATAGAAAATATAAGGGAACTGCTTGCTGAGAAAATCGCTTAGCAGGATGTTAACATTAGCGAAGGCATGTGGACCACCATCAGTGCTTTACAAGCTGCTTTACAAAAATAAAAGCTCAGAAGCTGTACTTCAACCTCATTGTAATTGTTCAGTTTCAAATCCTAACTTTTGGAGTATGGAGCCAAAAGAATAAAAAAAATTCTTCAATGTGCCAATAATTAAGAAGGGTTTTGTATTTTTCCAGATTACTTTTATTTATTTATTTTATTTTATTTTATTTATAGAGGGAAAACCAGCTGAGACAGAGGTCTCATTTACAGTGGTGCCCTGTATTACAACAACAAACAATAAAAACATGAATAACACAACATTTTTAAAAAATGATATAAAACACATTTAATAAAAGCAAGTACCATTCACTGTAAAATGTTCAGTCAGACACTTTTTAAAATGTGCTATGGACACAGTATCCTTCAACCTAAGGTCATCCTATAGACCAGTGGTTCCCAACTACGGTCCTCAAGTACCCCCAACAGTACACATTTTCATTGTAGCCCCAGCCAAGCACAGCTAATTCAACTTGTCAACTAATTATCAGGCTCTCATTGAGTTGAATTGGGTGTGCTTGTCCAGGGCTACAACAAAAATGTGTGCTGTTGGGGGTACTCAAGGACCGGAGTTGGGAATCACTGCTATAGATCATTCCAAGTTTGAGGGGCTCAGAAGGTAAACAATGTTATACCTCTCTTAGACTGAGCTGGGGGAACCTTGAAAACTATCCAATCTTGCGGACATGTTTGATAAGGGCTGTAATCCAAAATAATTTTGGAGGTAAGATAATTTGGAAAAAACAAGGAATCCCAACCAACAGCAGTATACAGCTCCGGAAAAAATTAAGAGACCACTGCACCTTTTTTTTTCCTTTCCAAAAAATTTTATATTTTTTGAAAAATATTTTTCTTTAAAGTAACACCCAGTGTGGGAAATATTGAGTGATTTAGCGAGCCAGAGAGGGGCTCATGACACTCAAAACAAACAAGCAGTAGGGTTTGACTAGGTAAAAAGTTAGATTTAATCTTTAACTGTGTATTTGAACTCAAAATTAGCACTCTTAAAGTAGTATTTCATATGTAATTTTTTTCATAGAAGTGGAGGCACATTACTTGGTCTCTACTCTGTATCTCTGCTTTCACATCTCTAGCTCTCACCCAAGTGAAGGAGTGTGGTACGGCAGCGTTTAACTTAACTTTTTTGAGTCGGGAGAGGTACAGTATGCAGCTGACATTAGTTAACTTTCATGTAACGCAACTTAATATTCATCATTAGCTACATAGCTTTATTAGGCCTGGCTCGTAATTGTTTATCACAAACAAAAGCTGGCAAGCAACTGAAACTAGCACCCTGAAATATACAGTATAAAACGTTACATAGGTAGCTAATACTCGCTAAATCTCTTTGGGTAATGGGGGAAGAGATTTCTGAAGGGTTTTGGTACAGAGGCAGATTGCAAACGTTAGGTACCTAGCTTTGCTAGCGTCACTTACACTTAGCAAACCTTTTATATGTTTTCTTTCTAAATGCCGGTAAAAGTTTGATGTAGTCTTAGCCGTCTCAGCGAGCGTCTCTTTGCAGAATTTGCACACTGCTGTGTGTTTTCTTTTGGACGCTATTGTAATGGGGGTGATGGGTAATTTCCAATTAGAAATTAGTGAAGTTATTGGTTGCATTTGATGCATGACATTTCTCATCCAATCACAGTAATGATATTAAATAATATTAAATAAATTAAACAATGCGCAGGCAATTTAGTGATACAGGTATTCCCACTGTTATGTTCTTGACCAGTCTTGAAATAAAATCCAGAGTCCTCTTTGTCCGAGACCGACACAAGACCAAGTAAAAATGCGGTCGATTCCGAGATGAGACCGAGACCTTCAAAAAGTGGTTTTGAGACCGATCTCGAGACCAACATCGGTCTGGATTACTACAACACTGTTGTGAAGAGCCTTGAAGGGAAAATTATTTCTGCAAATCCTGAAAAGATCAGATGCCCTCTTCATCAAAATGTAATTTAGTACATGGATGTTCTTACTTGAACTGTATAAAGATATCTGACAATAGGAGATTGATATTTTGAATAAAGGTAATCTGTGGAACTTACATACCATGTTTATTTGCTTGCCCTTCCCCCAACACACATGAATGAAATTATTTTATCATACAGGTTTAGCACTCTCCAAGTAGCTTTGAATGTTGGATCAAGCCATATTGTCACCTCAACTGACAGGCCCAGTTTTAAGAGACTGGGAAAAAAAGCCATCCAGACAGTTTGGGGCTGTGCAATACAGGATCATATTCTGGGCTTTTTACCTTGCCTTGTAAATTATCTCCAGTTGTTCAAAATGTTCATAGGAGTGGGCCAAATAAGTGAATAAAAAAGGATGTTTTCAAATGCTATGATGAAGAACAAGATTCATGGCTGAAGGCTGCTTTTGGCTGCATGGGTTAGGGTCAATTCCAACAAATGTTCACCTAGAGACAACTACACATATCCTGACAACAGCAGCATGTCAGCGGGACACTCACCAAACACACAACATCCATCTCCCTTCACCCATACTCAGTTACCTATCAAAGAGTTCAGGGCTTGAAATGTGTCCTTGGACATAAGCCCATTGCAATTTATAAATAAATAAAACTGTTGAATTATGTTTTTGGGCCCTGCTTTTAAAATCGGAGAATGATTTAGTTGCTGAATCAATAACACTTTTTCTAAATGTTTCCATATAACATTGTATATGTAGAATATATAAATGTTACCAGTGATAAAGTTCAATGACCGTATGTTACCACATCTTCCTCACATTTCTGCTGTCAACATTTACACCCCACATTTAGAAAGTTTGGAGTTCGATTTGACCAGTGACCAAGTTAAAAGGTTGTACGTTTTGTTTAAAAATATCTGTTAGGGCTTCTATGTCTGATTTTTTTCACAAGTCTGCATTCTTATTTTTGCAATGTGTGGATGTGTTTTTCATGCCCTCAGAGACCTCAATGAGTTTTTAACTTCTGTGTTTACGACCACCTTGCAACTGCTGCCTGTGACAATAATAGAACAATAAAAGCCCTATTTTAACAGCAAACCACTATTTGAGTTTGTGCATGTGCTATGTGTAAACCTCTGGCTGAGTTCTGCTTTCTTCTTTCCTGCCAAATCAATAAAACAGTCTTTGTCACTAAGCTCCCCGAGTAGCTTGCTGAGCACGGAGGCAAGCACTTTTTCAAACAAATCTAGCGTCTCTGGATTAGCAATGAAAATAACTTCCACTCTTACTCCTCCTCATCTTTTTTCTCCATCTCCCAGCTTCTTTCTCCTCCTAATCCTTCTCCTAATCTTTCTCCTCTTCTTCCTCCTCCCCTCTTCCTGCTCCTCTTCTTTATCCTCCCCCTGTCCTTTCCTTCATCGTTGTCCTTCTCCTATACCCTTCAGGGATCTTTCCACTGACATTCTCCCATTTCCTGGATTCTACCGTGCAACTGACTCAGGCTGACAGTTCTCCCCCCTCCATCCCCCCAACACACACCCACCTTCACCCCCTCCCAGACACACACACTTCTATACTTTTGACATTGTGTACCGCTCTTATATTTCAAAGGTTTCCCTCTAGACCTGTTATTCCCTGATTCAAAGCTACCTTGCTGAAAAATATTTTCCACTACTTTTAACTACTTTGTACAAGCTGTTCTCCAGCTGAACGTCAGTGTCAACAGGTCTGACATAAGGTTTGAGGAATCACCTGGGTGGGAGGGAAGTTCATGACTCAGCTGGTTGAAAGACATGATCATTAACTTCTGCTGTTCAGACAGGTGTTTGAAACACACACATTGTTATGTGACAGTATTGTACTGTACTACGCATCCCACTGTAGTCCATTCTTGACTCATCTGGGTCCCATCTGCCACGCTCACGTGCTTGGGTGCCTGAGGAGGATCATGGATCTGTGATTTTAATGCTCTCAAGCCTTTCTCAGAACTTCTACGTATTTATTCACTTCCTGTTCTTCTGCTACTTTTTCCTTTACCTTTTTTATTTAATCCTTTTCTTTCTTCCTTCATTCATCTTTTTTCCTAGCTGGTCCTCATTTTCCCTCAGTCTTTATATATTTGAATAATCGCCTACTAACACATTTCAATCAATGTAATGACGACGATTCTTTCGTCCTCTTCTTGCCACCGTTTCCGAGGTATTCGGCAAGGGTATAACTGACCACTCACCTGTCTGCTCCACAGGTGTCGATATCCTCCATCGTCTGGGCCTCGGCGGCAGCACACAGTCGATCTCCTCCGAGATCACCTCCTCTCCCCGGCACTTCCCAACTCCTCCCTCCTCAACCCCAGGACCCGGTGTCCTCCTCAGTCCGGACGTCCACATTGAAGCCCCCACAGCGGCCCTGTTCCCACCGGACCTTGGTGAGGAGTTTTCTCTGGTGGTGAGCCTAAGCTCCTGGCGAGCGAACAATGCTTTCCTTTTCAGCGTGCGTGACAGCAGCAACAAGGTGCAGTTTGGCATCCAGCTGCTGCCCAGGAAGGTAGTGGTGTACACCGCTGAGAAGGCCTCCGTCTACTTCGCCTACGACGTGCACGATGGGCGCCGGCACTCGTTTGCGGTGGGCGTGAGGCCCCGCTCGGTGTCATTCCACGCGGACTGCGGTGAGGTAGAGAAGCGCGAGCAGACCTTGACCCGGTCGCAGACGCTGGGGTCAGATTCAGGAGGCCTACTGACCTTAGGAAGGATGAACTCGAAAGCGGCCCAGTTCCAGGGCGTTATATGCCAGCTGGATATCTACCCCTCAGCCCAGGCTGCTGCACGTTACTGCGACTACCTTAAAAAACAGTGCCGGCTGGCCGACACTTTCCGATGGCCCCCCAGCTCAGATATGGAGGTTTCACGGTCCCCGGCTTTCTCTCCAATCTCTGCCTCACCGGAGGCCCAGACGGTGCTACCGACCTCCCTGGCTGTAGACTCCCACAGCCAGATGACTCCGTCCCTTGCAGGATCAGCGCCCGGCTACTCCCTGGATGGTTCCGGAACACTGTATATAAGCCCCTCGGAGGTCAGGATCCAAACTCAGAGCTCCTTGTTGGAGCACCACACCTCTATCCCTACCCCTGTAACTGATGACCACAGAAGGCCGTCATCAGACACCCTCAGTGGGCTGGAGGCCATGGGCATCACCCCCAGAAGTGCCACCTCCGGATCCTGTCCAAACGGGGTTTCCACCAGGCAGTCTCCCCAGGTTGAGAATGACACAGAGGAGGAAGAGAGGAGCCCCACAAGGCCCCAACAGGGCACGCCAACCACCTCAGACCTGATCTCACCTGTCAGACGGAGCCGCTTGAAGGAGGGCCTGCTGAACACATCCAGCTCCAGGCCTAAGGACTCTAAGCCCCAGCTTCAGGCCACTGGCCACCTTCTGGACCCCCAGTTCGGACCCAACAGCACCACTCTGTACCGAGCCAACCGGGTAGATACCTCAGAGGAGCATTGGCAGGAAGAGAACTACGACGTGGACATGGATGGCTACAACTATGGATACGAGGAACCAGACTACTTCTACGGAGACTATGACGGAGCTTTTCCCGGCCCCAAAGGAGACCCAGGTCCTCCGGTAAGTCTTTGGAATTCATAAATGATGATAGCGTATGAATGTTAGAAACTGTTCCTTATAGTGTATTTCCTGTAAGTCAGAGTGGAATTGTTCATGACCAATGGGGGGAGTGCACAAACAATTAAGTCTAATGTGTGGCGATTATGTCGTTTTCTTATGGCCCTCGCTCTCAAACACACTTGACAAAGCCTGAAAAACAGTAGCACATTTTATTGATTCATAGGCAATGTTACGGCACGTCAAATCACTTTTTTCACGTATGAACAGGTGGTTAAAACAACACATAATTCCTCTTGAACTACTGCCAGTGACTCAGGCTTGCTCTCCTGAGATTGTAGTGGGGTGTAATTTATTCAGAGGTAGTTTTTCTTCAGTGAGAACAAGACTATATCATACTGTCAATGATACTGATCTATTGCTTAGGACAATATGACAGCCTGAATGGTAGGGACAGAGCTTATTGAGGTGTTTCCAAGACAGAGGTATTGCTGCTTAACCTCTCACTTCAAGGAATTAAAGCCATAATATGTAATTTACTTTAAAATTTTACCACAATAACTATAATTATGGCAGATTGGATCTTTACAGAGTGTTGAAAGTCCAAGCTCACCCTCTTTGTCTCCAACGCAAGTCCAAGAGTCTAAACATGGTAGACAAATGTTTGGGACGCCAACCAAACCAGACGATTCCCCTGTTTTTCAGGTGGTAATAAGCCAAGGGGACAGATTTTGACTAAGTTTTACATCCTTCTTGACTAAACCATATATTGTGAAAATGTTAACAACTAAACCTAAAACTTGGTAGTATACAAACAGGATGTAGGGTCGGTGTAAGGTCCATGATGATATCACCTTCTGTACATAGAGCTCCAGATTGTGAATATGGATATGTTCCACTTAACTCTTCTTTGCTCCATCCTCTCCCATGTTACATTTGCCTGCTCTCGTACAGTGAAGGAAACACAGATAGTATCCGCTCAGAGAGGCTTTGGCTCTTGCTCCAGACAGTCAGCATACAGTAAACACAGATGCTGCGTATGTGAATATGTCACCCTGAGAGGGGGAATATAATTGTGCAACAAATGACCAGGACACAGAGCTGCTTTCTTCAACTGAAAAGTGGAATGAAGGAATATTTGTATAAAATCATTGAGTTCTTACAGAAGTTTCATCCATCAGTGTTTGTCTTTTTCATAATACAAAATGATATCATACCTCAATGGACATTTCATGGATTACAAATGTCATATTTCTGGCAATTATCTAATGAAATTGGAAGAACCTACACTTGTGCATGTGAACACATTAGTAGCAGTGCTGGCCAGCCCATTAGCTCGTTAGGGGCGTTTTTTTCTCTCTAACTCTAATTTAGCACAACTAATTCTAATAATTAGATTGACTAAAAACCAGATCTGGTTAGTCACAGTTGGGATTGGAGAGAAAACATCTAGGATGGTAGCTCTCTAGGAACAGGAATTAAAGGCCCTGGTATATAGCCTAATTCGTTGGACATGGAGTAGGTTAGATACCTCCATCCCAGTTAGTAATGACCAGGTCAGTGGCCTGCCATGACCTGCAAGCCGGACCATTTTTGCAATCTGAGCTTTTGTCAAATGTTTAATAATAGTTAGCTAGATTAACCAGCTGGCTCATGCTTAGATGGAAATTATTATTAGAAAAATGTATCACTTTTTTCCATTGCTCCTGCTGAGATGACATCCTCTCTGTAGCTTACTAGGAAGGCACCCTCTGCAACAAGGCTGTATGTGCCCACTGCCTGGGCAAGCTCTCTAATAGCATGACTATCTGCATGACAAAACCCTTCTGATGTACATTTAGACATTACAATCTTTGCCTTCTTAAAAACGTAAACCTATAAAGTGACTGATAATCAGTCTACATATTTACATTTTCCAAAGTTTGTTTTTAGAAGTATACCTGAGAGGGGATAATTGTACATAATTGATCAGGACATAGAACTGCATTTTCAAGTAAAAATTGTAATGTTGCATTCTCCCTCTGCAGGACCTTTTGTAATAGACCAATGCAACTGATCATGCATCTCTTCAAAAGACAAATCAATAGCTGTTCCCTGTTCACTCGTTTTAAACAAGTTTCATTTTGCTAGAGTATCAAATGACCCACCTGGTGCTTTTACGGACAGTTCAACATTTACTGGGATGGGCTAATCCAAAATGGGAGAGGTTATCAAAACATATTTGTTTCCTTTGGGCATGGTTTTTGTTTTTTATTGGACGCAAAGGAGGGCAATGTTTTTCTTTACTGCAGTACAGTTCCCTTTTTTTAGATTTTACTGTATGAGTTCTTCCATCCTTCCACTTTATTTTTTAAATACATTATTTTTATGTGTCTTTATTATTTTCAACTTACCATGCCACAGGTCAGCACCACAGTCTACCAATAAAATATTACCATGCCACAGTTCAGCACCACAGTCTACCAATAAAATATTACTATGCCACAGGTCAGCACCACAGTCAACCAGTAAAATATTACTATACAACAGGTCAATACCACATTCTACCAGTAAACTGTTACTATGCCACAGGTCAAAACCACAAAATTATGCTATGAGAGAAAGTAATATAATTTCAATGACAGGTGTTAGTACCAACATTTTCTCGTCTTAGGGTTTCATGATCATTTTTAGTGGAAACGTTTTGTATTAAACTTTAGAAAATCATATGCTATTACAAGGGAGAAAAGGTAGGTAAATAAGGACATGTTGGGCGAAACAAAACAGAGCCATAAACAAACATGACCTCTCCCACCAGAGGGGTATACTACGAAGCGAGGTAACTGGCTTACCGAGGTAACTTCAGGAGTAACTTGGTGACGTCGGGTGTAACTTCCCGATTAACCCGTACTACGAAAGGTGAATACGTTTTACCAGAGGTACGCTGCCAAGGCAATTTACGCTGCGTCTCTAAACTGCACCGAGCAGGTTATCTTCATGGGTAACTCGATGTTACCCAACATAAGCACCGCCCTTCCGCCCACAAAAAGACAGGCACGTTGGGAAGACCCAATCGACATTGCCGCACAGATTGTGAGAGGCTCACTCCGCAGGGCGAGGGTGTTTAAAGACCGTGTAACTCCTTTTGTTTACCCCGATGGTGTTTTCTAATAAAGATATTGATTCTTATCTGAGGGAATTCGGTATCTTTGCCAGCTTCTAGGGCCAGACGTCTGCAATATTTTGCCAGTGGACATTTCATGTATTCCATCAGTGATGCTGAGTATCTGAGCAAGAATACTGTATGCCAGGGCTATTCAATTCTGGTCCTCGGGGGCCAAAACATTTCTGGCTTTATCCTCTGCTAACAATATGGGACTGATTCAGACCTGAGATGCCAGGTGAGGGCAATCAACTAGCAGGTAGAACCTAAAACCAGAAGTGTTTCGACCCTCCAGGACCGGATTTGAATAGCCCTGGTGTAGGCTATGCCGTGCAGTTCGCAAGGTGGTACTTGCTCTCACTAAACTGCTTGATGCATTTGTTGTGTTCCCTGGCCATTTAAGCGTTAAGATCAAGTAGGCCAGGGAAGTTGTGTTCCCTGGCCACTTAAGCGTTAAGATCAAGTATTTAAGCGTTAAGATCAAGTTTTATGCGATCGCAAGTAATTAGCAAAAAATACTTGGTCTATTTTTAATATGCAATATACTGGACCTAGGCTATATACAGAAGACATTTTTTTCCATTGGAATCCCGAAGGTGATTGGTGCGACCATTGGTGTGACCATACGCAAATGCCCATTAGAGCGCCCCTGGGAGAACATGGGGGGGTTATGTGAATAGGAATTCATTTCACAGTATTAATGTTCAGATACTTGATCATTAAATCCATACAGGTAGCCCTACAACCTAGGTGTTCTATGGAGTAGATGTTAAATAATTAACAGTGAGTAATGGGTCAATTTCAGAGATGTAGCCCATGTGTAGGCCATAACTGAATTATCTTAATTGTTTTCACAGGTTTAGATAGACTATTTTACTTGTCCTTACATCTCAATCATACTACAAATAAAAGAAGAGTCTGTAAGCCAAAATAGAGAACATAGGACGAGAACACTGCTCTCACGAATTTACTGTCATCAGTATGCTGTCAACAAGCCTCCCTCTGGCTTTGTTGGCCGCCACGGTGTTAGATTTAGGCGTTAACCTTTTTTTAGACTCCTCATAACCTTTCTATATATACGTGCATACTTCCAGGAAAGAAGACGGAGCATGACCCATTGTGCAAAAACTCAGCTTGCGTTGCCAAACGCAACCCTTTTAGGCAAACGCGCACAAACTCCAGAAAGTTAACACCAAGTCAAATAAAAAACATCTTAATCACCGTTGTAGTACCGTTTAACACCATTTGAGGCAATCAGAGTTTGTCAACACAGACTTTCCTTGTTAACCCCGAGTTAAATCTGAGTAGGTTGAACTCCCTTCGTAGTATACCCCTCAGCATGCTAACTACACCCCTTTTCATCTGTTTGCCATCTAAATCCCCAAGACAATAAAGAAAAATAGACAGTGGAAAGGCCAGGTACATCATTGTGCACAAAACTTTAAAAGGGGACATGCAGATCAAAATTTATCTAGTTATCTAGTTTAGGGACACTTAAATGATCCTTTACTAGCCTGCCACACCACAATGTAATGATTTACAATAATATTGTTTTAAAGCAAGTAATATTGAGTATAACTCTGAAAGGTAAACAACATTAAATTTGATTTTAACAAAGGCACAGTAAGCCACTTTGTTTTAATGTTTCATTTCATTGAAAAAGTGGTGGGTCTAATATTGACAGATTATTATGTCTACCCAAGTCAAGGAGGATACTGTATTGTTACTTGTTCTACTAATCATTTGTGTAATTTTCTCAAATGTAGTGCTACATAGTGTGTTGTTTTGGTTATCCAGGAAAGCTTCTTCAGGAGCGTCTACTTCTCATCTTGGAAAGCTCTAATATAACCTAGATATTTGTAATTTCACTTTTAAAATGTATCATGCTTTATATGTCACAACGAGTTACAATGTTTTTATCTGTTTGAGCTACTGACACAGGATAAGTGCTGAACACTACAAACTGTCTCTGATATTAAATATTTGTGTCGAGCACCACTGAGATGCAGTTTGACTCAACGCTGGGTGCACAGACACTTTTAAAACTGGGGGGAAGTACAGACTCCCTAGTCATCACCTTCATCATTCACTTCCTGCCTTTCAAATCCCTTTCTCGGATGGTACAATTAATGCAACCCAGCTTTGTTCAGCCGGACTCGTTAAACCGAGGGGATTTTAGCATTCTGTCTGATATTACCTACAGTACACAGCTAACTGAATTCATCAACATAAAGTTGAGGAAAAAACAAGCAGCGGTGTTATAACTCAAATCTAGTCACCATTGTAGAATAGTCTTCATTTGTTTGGCCTTAGGAAGTGTCATGATGATCTCCATTGGGTCTGTTGTAATGCTGAGGAGAAGGCTGGAGTCCCACTCCCTGTTCCCATCACTGTGTGGGAGTGTGGCTTCATAAGCAAGCAGCTGCTTCTATCTCTGAAACATTCTTCCTTTGTCTATCTGATACTGTTAAAGAGGAAGAGAATGTGCTTGACTCCCTCATAAATGCACACACACATGCACGCTCGCATGCACGCACACACACAAACACACAGACAAACATGCACGCATGCAGCACACATACACAGGCTACTACGTTTTCCTTACAGTTAACATTTTATTCTTATTATGAACTAAAATGTACAGTTTATTTCGCTTTGTCGTAAACTTAAAACGTATGTGCATCGTTTGCATCTACATCGTCGGCATATTCCAAAAGTTGCACTGTCTTGACCTACCAGGCGCTCTCCTGCACTGTCTAGACTGCATGTGAACTGTCCTGCTCTTGTATAACACCTGTGTCAAGGATACCAATGCATTTAAAAATCAAATCAAATCACTTGGCTCTGGAAAGCAGTTTAGGGACTAGTTAACTGCTGTTTAAGTACTAGCCTGTACTCCAATGTAAACAGTGTCATAGCAGTTTTACTTTTACAACTGACATCCAATGAGCCAAGACACTCTGCTCCAGTAATCCTCACTCTTTCTCTCTCTCTCTCTCTCTCTCTCTCTCTCTCTCTCGCTCTCTCTCTCACCTTCGCTGATTGTTTGGGTTGGATCAGCAGACCATATTGGATACATAATAACTGACGATTACTTTGACACCCTGCCAGTTAACAATCATACTTTAGAACAGTAGAACTGGCCATAGTGCAAGCAAAGGTTTTCTGCAACACTGGTGATCAGTACAGACATGTCCGAGCTGTCAGACTGTGAGTCTCCGTATATCCAACTGATCGTCTTCATATCTTCAGCATCAAAATCATCACAGGAAACTGCAGTAGCATTATGTTATCCATTTATCACCTTTACAGACAATGGACGGCGTGGCTGTTTGTTTGTCTGCTACGGGAACTATTTTCATTCCTGTTATGTACGAATTATACAGAACAGACTAGGGCGAAGGACTGGCTGCTTTTGTCTCAATTCCATCCTCAAGAGTTGGAGAAATGGTGGAGATTTCTGTATATTAATGACACCTCACTTGAAGTAAGTCACTTCCTTTACCCTGTTTGAAGTCAAGCTTAAGTTCGACTTGTTTCTAGTTAGCTCTTTCCACCACATCTGTGTGGATATGTGCCCTGTGTGAGTTCATTGAATTCCCGAGATAGAAAAACGAATGACCACATAATATACCGGGTTTAATGTAATACACGTTATGTTTTACCAGTATTCCACTAGAGTCTTCGGTTCCAACTCTGGAATGCACGGGTGTTAAGCACATACTGTATGCGTTGAGGTTTTTCTCTCTTCCTATACATCTTGCCTGGAAAAGAACATGAAGTAGAATCATACCATGTGTTTCTTCCTGCGTTGTTTATGCTAATCCTGGAACTGACCCACAGCTTGTTGCGCTGTACATCCGGCAGACAATGCAACCTGACACCCTCCTCTTAGAGCTTCCATACTAGCGGTTTCAGGTTTAAAGAAACATTTGCCTCCTTTGCTTTGAACTCGCCAGGGTCTCTTGAATAAATACAGTATCAATCTCCCCACGTGTCTATACATTGAACAGCGGGTTGACTTCTTAACCAGCAAGTTATTTGCATGTCTGTAAAATCTGTCTTAACTCTTGTGCTTTCTCTCTCTTATTCTCTCACTCTTGCTCTCTTTCTCGCTCTGCCACAGGGTCCTGCTGGTCCGCCGGGTCTACCTGGTCCGGCTGGAAAGAGAGGAGCCCGGGTAAGTACTCAAAACCATATGTCACCCGTCATACATGGGATGCCGATTTGCCCGCCTCCACGTGACAGATTTAAAGATCCCTTTCTCCCGGTATGTTACGGTGCAGTGCAATATGATGCTATGAAAAGGTTTTCATCGGATCTCATAAGGTTGTGCCAGCCTCTGCCAGCGGTATTCGTCATAAATTCTTTTAGAACGAGGCAGGAGTTAGCTAGTTGTGGACCTCATCTAATTGACTAATTGTTCCGAGGGGGCGAGAAATGTTCAAATCTCAGAGCTGACATGCAACACTGACACACTATCAACACTACACACACTTTAAAAACAAGCTGGAAATGAGGGTTGGAAAACACCTGGGACCTCATGATGCAAGATTATCACAATAATTAGGCGCTAACATGATATGTATGCAATTGTCAACATTCTATATGTTTTGCAGTTCAGTACTGCACATTTATTGTAATTTGATGTTCCCAGCATATTGAATACCAGTTATCATGTCTTCTGCAGAGGGCCATGAGAGAGAAATTGGAAAACTAGATTGGTTCAGTAATGGAAAAAACATGTATTTATTTAAAAGGAGTATGGAGAGCCACTTAATGTACTAAGGAGAATTGTTTTAGTGCTGGGACACAGCTAACTAGCACAAAAATAAAACTCTGATATGGAGAAGGAGGAAGACTTACTGCAATCGTCAACCGTCTAGAATCTATTGATAGTTACAATGGGATGGGATGAAATCGCTAAAGAGGGGAAAAGAGGAGCCTAAAAGCGCTCGGATGTGCGTCAATCCTTTGGATGTGTTCCTTCCAATGATCCAGACCCATGACAGAACTGCTGACAGACATGCTAGAGTTTGTTATACCGACGAGAACAAAGCTGAAGTAAACCTGTCATCCCAACAAATGATGCCCCCCCCCCCCCGCGGGCCAATCAGTTTGATTTAGTGAAAGCCGGATCTTGACAAGACGCATAACTCATCCACTTCAGAATCGTTGAGCGACCTTTGACCTTAAATTGTGAAGCGTTGTGCAGATCTGTCATTTGATGCCAGAGGAGTTGTGCTTCATGCAATACTAAATGGAGGAACATCCCACAGCAGCGTGTTGCTGTTGAGTATCTGTCTTTGCTCTGCTGTTCTTGTGTCTACCAGACCGGAAGAGTCAGATCTTTGAAAACACGTTCTGATCACTGACCACACTGAGGAGATCATAAAACTGCACTGGACCTGTTTTACCCTCAATGCCCATGCATTTGATTAGTCATCTGCTTTCTGTTAGAAGGAATAGTATACAGTTTCGCGTTTAGAGAGTCAGTGTGTGTGTGTGTGTGTGTGTGTGTGTGTGTGTGTGTGTGTGTGTGTGTGTGTGTATGTGTGTTTGTGTGTGTTTGTGTGTGTTTGTTCGCAAGTGAGTGTGTATGCATGTAACAATACACAGCCATATCACAGAGGCAGCGTTTTCTGATTTTGGCTTTGTAACGTGGTCTTTAAACAGTCTTTAAATGGTTTGCGTGCAGTATGGTGCTCATAGAGACATACTGTATCTATGAGCACCATAGGCTTCATTATGGGGGGAAATTACTGTAATGAGGGGCTGTTTTTGTCTGGGCTGCTGCCTGAAAAAGATACACACCTTAGTACCTCACAGTCCTGCCCTGTCCTATACTGTACTGTACTGTAGCGTAGTCCCACACCCCACAGGTGGCAGCACTTTATACACACAGAACAGAACGCCGCTTCAAACCATTGGCTCTGAACAGAGACGTGTAGGGAAGGAAAGAAATTTCACAGGGGATGTGGGGGATGAGAAAAGGTGTTCCAGAAATAGATTGGGAGAGAGCGGTGTGAAGCTAGATGAGGTGAGAAGGGAGGGAGTGTGGTAGAGGGGGAGAGAGGTCCTTTTATTGGGGTTTTCCTTATGGTGGAGGAAGAGGAGCAGGCTGACAGAAATATTTCTGACCTGGCGCTCAAGATTCCATTGTGTCAGAAATACTGTATTTCCTCCGTGGAGGGCCAGGGAGAGATTGGAGAGCTGATTGATAGCAAGAGACCGCGGCACCGCGGCAGAACCCAGAGTCAAAACACACAGACACCTGTGTAATTGGCAGTGGGTAATTATTACCTCAGAATTATATCTCTGTCATCTAGTAATCACAGCTAGTTATGGTAACTGATTACCGTTGAACAATAGACAACAAGGTCTTACCTCATAACTTTAATATGCAGTGGGTGTTTTAAAGAAAGGTCTTACCTCATGGCTTTAGTGTGCAGTGGGTGTTTTAGGAAAAGCCTGGCAACAGCAGGGGTGCAGATGTGTGAGTGGCTTATGTGTTTGTGTGTTTGTGTTTGTGCTTGTGTGGTTGTTCCCACATGTGCTAGTTATACACAAAGTGAACGCAATTGTGTACGTCATAAATTATTCCTTTTAAATTGCATTCCTTTACGGTTTAAAGGTAAAGCGTGGTTTGGCACAGGAAGACATGTCGTATAAAATATGTGTAATACTCAAAAAACGTCTCACTATGTCTCCTCTCAGCCGCTCATTTCTCAAGTATTACACTTTAAAAAAAACTGTTTCATGTTCTTTAGCACACCTACCTATGAACAGACATCTTAAAGCAACAAAAAATGAAAGGGAACAGATTGTTGTGAACGACAAAACATACATGGAACATAAAGAAACAGGACCAACCTGCTCCCAAAAGCCACTTCCCGGTCAGGCCCCGACTTCCCTCACATCACCTCTCAACCCTCTCTGTTCCTTGAACAATCCATTTCTACACCTACCCCCCCTCACGCACACACCCATCCCATAGCCGCCATAGCTCCCCTCCCTCAGCAACAATTCTTGTGACCCCTATACCTTCAATCTCTGTAACTGCTTTTATTGACAGAGAGAAAGAATGAAAGATTCACAGAAGAGTGTGCTGAAATAACAGTAGCCTGGATTCTTGCCCATTCTGCAGCAGAGCATGTGCACTGGAGACAGTCCACTGGACCACTGTAGACCACAGCGTAACAGACCACTAGACCACTGTAGACCACAGCGTAACAGACCACTAGACCACTGTAGACCACAGCGTAACAGACCACTAGACCGCTGTAGACCACAGTGTAACAGTTCTCTGGACCACTGTAGACCACAGTGAAACAGTCCACTGGACCACTGTAGACCAGAGGCGTCGCTAGGATCACAATACATTCGGGGCTTAGCCCACCCACCCGCCCCGCCCGGGACAGAAAGTACAGTGTTTTGAATGTACTTGAGAAAAATTTGATGTACATGCTAGCGGCCTGCACATCTACATTGTCGTAATGCGCGATCGGAATTATAGATGAATAGATCAGGAAATATTTTTGTATTATTATTTTTTTGGGCAATTTGAGATCTGGGGCTATTCATAAAAGGCCTAATGACGCCACTGCTGTAGACCACAGTGTAACAGACTACTAGACCACTGTAGACCACAGTGAAACAGACCACTGGACCGCTGTAGACTACAGTGAAATGGACCACTGTAGACCACAGTGAAACAATCCGCTGGACCACTATAGACCACAGTGAAACAGTCTTCTGGACCACTGTAGACCACAGTAAAACAGTCTTCTGGACCACTGTAGACCACGGTGAAACAGTCCTCTGGACCACTATAGACCACAGTGAAACAGTCCTCTGGACTACTGTAGACCATAGTGAAACAGTCCACTGGACTACTGTAGACCACTGTGAAACAGACTACTAGACTACTGTAGACCACAGTGAAACAGTCCACTGGACTACTGTAGACCACAGTGAAACAGTCCACTGGA
>JACXGI010001711.1:17406-57784 GCA_016801175.1 Esox masquinongy
ACTGTAGACCACAGTGAAACAGTCCACTGGACCACTGTAGACCACAGTGAAACAGTCCACTGGACTACTGTAGACCACAGTGAAACAGACCACTGGATCACCCTAGACTTTCTCTACAGGCTGTTATGATGTTTTTATAGATCTTCTGCTAGTTAATCTCTCTTTTGACGTCCATTTCTAGGGTCCTACCGGTCCACATGGAAACCCCGGCCTACCTGGTCCTCCTGGTCCCAAGGTGAGTTACCTAATGCTGGGCTGGGGGGCACAGACGTCCACCCCGGGGCTCCTAGGAAAGCCCAGGTTGATGTTGTGGAATGTAGAGGCCCTGATGAGGCCCTCAGGGGTCAGCCAGGATGTGTTTTTAGACATGATCCTGGCTGTTTATTTGCAGAGGTTTAAAATAAAGTCTAATTTAGGGGTCACAGTTATGCCTTTTGTTTATAACTTCATAGTAAGAAATATTAGTTAATTTGTTATTTACTATTTTGAATGAATAGTAAAGTTTTATTCTGCCACAGAGTGGGTGGTAGTTTGGCTTTGAGATAAGATGCTCAGAAGGCTTTTTCCAAGCCATTGTCACGGTGATGAACAGCATCAGAGTTTTTTTTATTGGTTGGAAAGTGCCCGCTGGGTTTGACGGACACTTTTGATTTGCTGTTATACTCTGAGTGATAAGAGGAAAATGCCTATGTCTGCCATTTGATTGAGAAGGTATTAAAGAGAAGGGAAGGTGGTTACATCGGTGCATGTAAAAACACCTGAGACTCTGTTTTAACAAATCAAACGCAATGGGAAATCTTACGGCAGTGCCCTAGCCCTATAGGTTCTAGGGTGTGCCAGAAATATTTGTTGTACTAGTGCTATACGTTCCTAGTCTGGCTAACACCGTCCTGAAGCCATTGACTTCAGTCTGGAAAAACTGCTTTGAAGTACCGCAAGAAGGGGATAATGATGGGGCTCTGCCCTCAGACGTTGAGGCAGCACCCCAGACCGGTTGCATATCCCATCTCAACTAATCACAATGTTTTGTTTTAGAACTCCCCTTCAACCAGACTGTCGTGTGTCGCTCATCTGCTTCCTGTTCACGTATGTGCAGTGATGGCTATCTGCTTTGCCAGTGACATCAGACAACTGGTTTAGCAATGGAAACACTTAGCTGTTAATGTAATGGTGATCCAACAAAAAGGTGGAGCATTACAACGTGTTAGTGCAAGCACAAACAATAAACAGCGATTTGTAGGACTGCGTTTGAAGTTCAAGTAATTAGCATTCATTAGATCATGTTTTCCAAGACAAGGGAGGGGCTCTTGTAGGAGTTGGAAGTGGAAACATGAGGGGTTACAAGATTAAATTCCCACAATGCCTTGCAAGGAGTGCTATGGTGAAGCTATGGTGACTGGTGAAACAGTTTCCCCACAATTCTAAATGTGATGATGCAGGAAGTAGAGAGTATGTGCACACAGGGAGAGAGTGTTTCTCAAGTAGTTTAGTGCCTCGCTGAATAACACAATCACATATCAACTTGGTGTCTCTGGGAATTGACCCAGCAACCTTTCGGTCACTGACCCAGGCTACCTGCTGCCCCCTGGTGTTGATCTTCACTACACTCCTCTCCCGGGTGGTTAGGGCACTCTGAACTTAGCCTGAACCCTCCTCTGTCTGTGCCTGGCTGTGCTTTGTGTCGGTCTAGTGTATTTGAGAGTGTGTAGCATACAGCCCTTTTAGCGCCTGTGCGTCTGCTCATTCTTCCCCGGAGTCCTGAAGCCCTGTTCAGGTTCATAATTCCTGCCCTGTGTGCATCTGTATGCCAGAATCTGTTCTCCAGGTGTCCTAATGTCTCTCTGCCAGGGTAGTAAAGCTGCCTCATGCTCCGCATTGATACATAATATCAGCGGCTAGGAGCAAACACATAATAACATTGTGATGAATTTGATGGTTTTTATTAGGATCCCTGTTAGCCAAAAGCAACAGCTACTCATCCTTGGCCCAGATATTCTAATCTTGTATGTCCTGTAAACACAGGAAAGTATGTTTTTCAAGGCAGCTATCTTCCAGAGTAAAATAAGAACAACCTTTCAATCCATTGCTCTACTAAGACATTTGAGTTTATAGTGTTAGGCTTTGGAGCTGTGCGTGAAATAAACAGCATCCCCTTGAGCTTGTCTCCTGGAGCTGTGTATTGCCCTAATGCCCTTAGCTGGGATCTGATGGTATTGTGCCATTTGATCTGCTCATTAAATTAACTGGGTCCCTTTGAAGCTTGACCATGTTGTCGTTTTCCACCCTGACTGGTCTCTGATGGTGTTGTGCTAGGCTTTCCTTTCCATGAAATGAACAGCATCCTCCTGATGTTTAATCACTTTTTCATATCCACAGTCCACAGTTTACTCTGGTTGTTTTTCCCCCTGTAGTCTGTTTATCATAGTCTGTTTACCCAGACGTCTTTCTGTAGTCTATTTACTATACTATTTTTAGTTCTATGCCATGAAAAGATAGTGAGCAAGTTCACGTATGGAAAAGGTACATGTTCAGATAGGTCAGTGCGATTGTGCTGTGTGCTGTGTTTTTTTATAATACATTACGTGATTGTTGTGCTGTGTGCTGTGTTTTTTTTTTATAATACATTACGTGATTAAAGGCTCTGAAGGTCAATATGACACCCACATGGTGGTTGTCATACGAGGGGAAGTGAATTCTCCTCCAGAGAGGGCTGCCTCTGCCTCATGCTGGTGTCTTTGATTTATTCTCTGATCCTGGAGGAGTATACACCCAGGTACCAGGTGGAAAGCCAGGGTTCGGAGCTAATTTTTGGTAGTTTGGATGTCTCAAACTAACAGTTAACTGTGTCACCCCTCCCCTCCCCTAATGTACGATCTAGGACCAAGACCTGACTAGATAAAATCCACACAACATCAACCTGGGTTCTCATGGAGTTGCTCACTCATAATGCAGGTGTCAGTAGAGTGCTCAGACAGACAGAGAGCCCTGCTGTGGTGGATTTCCCTCCAAGGCTCTCTGATAGGGACGTTAGATGTGGGCTGTGAGCCTTGCGGGTGACTGTAATGCGGGGGGCTTTTGTCAGGTCCTTAACCTAGATTTGTCTGTGGTGACAAGTGGCCCCTACAGTTGGTGGAAAAGACTGTTGTCAGTATGGGTTTCTGTACAACGTAGTCCTTATACCATTTCCTTATGCTGCCTCAAGGAAATTTCACTGTATTTCTGATGTGAGAAATCTGTCTTTAAGTGAATACGTTTAGATTTCAGTGGTTGTGCGTCCATAGTTGTGTAGAGACAGAAGCACCACGTCCTGTTTTTAACTCTGATTTATCAGAACCACTGCTTCATTTGTTTTGGTGTGACCTTTGACCCTGTTGTGGACACTGTTGGAGGCCAGTGATGAACTTCAACCAGTAAAGCTTCCCAGTAGTTTTTTTTCTAAATATGTTCCTCCTAAATAACTGTAGCTAAAACCACTGACACACACACACACTAATACTGCAGTGACTCATGGGTGATTCATAATCTTAACCCTCACTGGAGATGGGGGCGTGGAGAGAGAGAAAAACTCTTTGTTCCGGTAAATCCCATAGTAAATTGTGTTGAAAAGTTGAAGGCAAAAGCCAAGAGGTCTCAGGTTGATGTGGCAGAGCTGAAAACCTTTATTTGACAGTTGTCTGAAAGCAGAATGTATGCACATCTCTGTTAATGACAACTCGTTGCCAAGATTGTTACACACCTGACAGGTATAATACATACAGAAAAAGCTGATGAAACAGCATGATCATTACACAGGTGCCCCTCGTGCTAAGGACAATAAAAGGCCCCTCTACATTAGAGATAACAGTATGAAACGGTATGAAAATTTCATATTACGGTAATAGTGACCAGAATAATCACTTTTATCAGTATTTTTGTGGTATTGTTAAAATGAGCTGGAAATATTCAAACAGTACTGATAAACACACTGAAATCATTTCACCAAGTTTGAAAACCAACCAACAAAAAAAATATTAGCAATTAAATTAGCAGCACTATGCACTTTCTGTGTGCATAAATATTAAAATTATTAACATTAATGATGGTACCATATGGGCTTTAGAAGTAAAAGTTTCCATAATGCATGTTTTAATGAACACAACCTTAAGTAAGCAAATCAAATGTGCATATATATGCAACAAAAGTAAAGCAATGTGCATGAAAGAACAATACAACCATAGGTAAACAAATCCAATGTGCAGGTGTTGACATTAAAATAACACAAACTATGTAAACAAATCAAATGAACAGCACTGATGGGACATCCGTTCTCTCCTTCATAAAGAAATACGGTGCTTCTAGCCTAACACCCTGTATATACGCACCTTTGTTCACTTCAGATTAAAATGTAAAAATGTCAGCATATTTACTTTGTCCGGTTTAACTTACCTTGCGTTCGCTATAAAGTCGTGGGTGGTGGTTGCAATGACTCAAGAGATGTTAAGTGTTTTTTGAAATGATTGTTTTTGCATGTTCTGCAGACAGCGTGACCATCTTTGATTAAGTTTCGCTCAGCACTCTTGTAAAACCCAAAATACGACCACACTTCAGATTTGGTCCTCTTAGAAAGCAGAAAAATCTCCCGAGTGCTGTCACTGTCTTCCACCATGTTTTCAAACAAAACAAAACGCACATGGCATTCTACGCTTTCAACTGTTGCTGACTTTGGTTGATGCTGGACAGTATTTATTGTTAGTTTTTCGAACCGCGGTAATCAAACACGGTTTTAATGATCATTTAAATTTGAAATGGAAGTACTAGCCTTCAGGAATTTTACCGTGCTTTATTGTGAAACCGGTAACCATTTCTTCCCTACTCTACCGTCAAATGTGCAGTTTTGTCACACAACCCAATGCCACAGATGTCTCATTTTTGAGGGATAGTGCAAACATAGTGTCAAACATAGTTGTTAACAGATAATTGAAAGTTCTTGGCAGCACGTCCAGCCGTCCTCACATCGCAGATCAAATGTAACCACATCAGTGGTCACTGATTGAGCTTGTCTCTGTGGGTCCCAGTTCCCGCCAATATCCAGAAACCTCACGCAGCCATTGAAGAGGAGTGGGACAACATTCCACAGGCCCCAATCAGCCTGATCAGCTTGATGCTAAGCAGACGTGTAGAGATGTTTGAGTCAAATGGGCCTCATCAGATACTGACTGGTTTTCTGATCCTCCCATATCTTTTTTTCAAGTTACTCCTTAAGACCAACAAATACATATCAGTAATTCCAGTCATGTGAAGTCAATAGAATGGGCAAAATACCTTTTTAAATTGACTGATGTCCTTACATGAACTGTAAAATGTTGCGTTCATATTTTCAAAACTACAACAAAGTTAATAATAATTTTAGCACACTGTGTTGTTACTTTAAAAAGTACCCTTTAATGAATGGCATGAAGTATGACAACAGAGAGAAGAGGAAGTGCATAATCCAAGGGTTCACGGCCAATAATGTCTACAGTAGAAAGACATTCACATTTATTTCTTATTGTTACTATATTTGTGTTTTCATATCTCCTTAACTGTGCAGTGCTTTGACCCATTACCATTCAAAAGTTTGTGGACACTTAGAAATGTCCTTGATTTCCATGAAAACATACAAAAAATTAGTTTGAATAGGAATTATAGCAAAATGAATAGGAAATATATTAATTGACAAGGTTAGAAATAATGATTTTTATTTGAAATAACCTAGATTTGTCTGTCCATAACACTTTTTTTTTTTACAATATTCCTCTGTCAAGTGTGTTCTTTTGCACATCTTCGTCTTTTCTTTGTATTGGCCAGTCTGAGATATGGCTTTTTCATTGCAACTCTGGCCAGCATCCCGGAGTCGCCTCTTCACTGTTGATGTTGAGACTGGTGTTTTGCGGGTACTATTTAATTAAGCTGCCAGTTGAGGACCTGTGAGGCATCTGTTTCTCAAACTAGACCCTCTTTTGTATTTGTCCTCTTTCTCAGTTGTTCACCGGGGCCTCCCACTCCTCTTTCTATTCTGGTCAGAGACAGTTTGCGCTGTTCTGTGAAGGGAGTAGTACACAGTGTTGGACAAGATCTTCAGTTTCTTGGCAATTTCTCGCAAAGAATTGCCTTAATTTCTCAGAACAAGAATAGGCTGACAAGTTTCAGCCTCAGTTCTTTGTTTCTGGACTTTTTGATTCTGTAATTGGACCCAGAGTTGCTGATGCCCCAGATACTCAACTAGTCTAAAGAAGGGCAGTTTTATTGCTTCTTTAATCAGCAAAACAGTTTTCATTTGTACTAACAGGGTTTTGTAACAATTAATGAGCCTTTTAAAATGATGAACTTGGATTAGCACACAGAACTTGTTATTGGAACACAGGAGTGATGTACACCTATACCTATGTAGATGTTCCATTAAAAATCAGCCGTTTCCAGCTACAATAGTCATTTACCACATTTACAATGTCTACGCAGTATTTCTGATCCATTTGATGTTATTTTAATAGACGAAAATATTGCTATTCCTCCGAAAACAAGGACATTTCTAAGTGACCCCAAACTTTTGAACGGTAGTGTATATTGGAGGTTCTGCTTGCTATAAATAATGTCTAACTCTGACCCTTTCTGTATCACTGTCAGGGCTCGAAGGGTGATCCGGGACTGTCCCCAGGTCAGGCCCCACCAGGAGACAAGGTAAAGAGTTATCTGATCTTGTCTGACAGACAGCATGCCCCGCCCTCTCACCCTCTCTCTGATCCTCTAACTTCCTTCAATCCCTCCCCAGTGATCAAAATGTATCATCGAAGGGCTGGCTAATGGTGCTCTGTCTGCTTTCCATCTCTGCCTTAAATGAATCTTGTGCTTTATTGAGTTAACTTACCACCTCATTTAATCTACAACTTTCTTGTAGTGTTTTTCCTTAGACGCAAGATTTCAAACAAACCAAAATAAGGATGTCATTATTTCCCAAAATGTGTACTGAGTAGTCTTCATAATAATGAATAGTAATGAGTTGGACTATGGAAACTAGATAGCTAACCGATGAAATTGCACAAGATGTCAAGTTTTTATTTTACTAAAAACTATGTACGTATATACACAGATTATCTTTAGAAGCCAGATTCACCAGCAATATCATCAGACAATATTTGTATTTCCACTTGCTATGATGGTTGTCGATTTGGCAGGCTATCACAGACTGGTAAAAGCCCCCTTCTTTCCACAGCATGCAGTGGCTTGCTAACTAATGCTGACTCATGCTAGTTAGCAAGGTAGCATTAGATTCAATGTGATGAGAAAGACCTCCTTAACATATTATCCAGATGGCTGGGCTTGTGAACATAAGGCAAGACTTTAATCAGGGGAGTGAAAGACTTCTGTGCCTTTGTTCTCACTAAAACATGACCGAAAACACACCAGATGAGGCTCGACCGCCAGATGTTTTTTCCATCTAGACTCACAACCAAACAGCTGCATCTGATAAGACTTGAAAAAGTGGGGTATGCATCCTCATTAACCATTCCTGGTGTACCGAGGTTCAAAACCTTGCGAGATACTGCTCACCTGACCAGAAGTACCAGACTCACTTCATTTTCACTAACACTTCATTTTTTTTACCCCAGACTGTTAATGCTTTATTGGACAAGAAAGTGGTGACAGACAGAAGAGTGACTCCTTGAGTAGGGGAACTACTCAAGGAGTCAAAGAGCAGGGGAACCATGCTGAAGCAGTACACTGGATGCTCCAGGCTAGATCACTGTACCACCCCAGGCCACATCAGTATGTATTAGGTCCCGCTGTGTATAGAAATACCATAGATCATGTGTATACCCGCATGATTAATGCATACAAAGCCATCCCATCCGTCCAATCTGGGTCACGTGTCCTTTTTACCCCTCCCTGCCTACAAGCAATGAAATCTACAGCCACACACATTTAAGGCAGTGAAACAGTTGAAAGGTGGAACAAACTCCTGCTGAGGAGATTGCGAAAAGCCGTTGAGATAGAGGCCCCAACAGGAGCCACTGTGATATCACCCACACTGATCTCTGAAACGTGATGCGCTGTCACTACCTCCCGCTCAAATTCAACTCTGAAACCTGAAACACAGTCACCACAGCCCGCTCAAATTCAACTCTTAAACCTGAAAAACTGTCATGACAGACCGCTCAGCTTCAACTCTGAAACCTGAAGCACTGTTTCCACCGGCCGCTCAAATTCAACTCTGAAACCTGAAACAGTGTCACCATTGCCCCTCAAATTCAACTCTAAAACAAGAAACACTGTCTGCACCACCCACTCAAATTCAACTCCGAAACCTGAAACAATGTCACCATCGCCCACTGAAATTCAACTCTGAAACCTGAAACACTGTCATGACAGACTGCTCAGCTTCAACTCAGAAACCTGAAGGACTGTCACCACCGCCCCTCAAATTCAACTCTGAAACCTGAAGCACTGTTACCACCGCCCCTCAAATTCAACTCTGAAACCTGAAGCACTGTCACCACCGCCCCTCAAATTCAACTCTGAAACCTGAAGCACTGTTACCACCGCCCCTCAAATTCAACTCTGAAACCTGAAGCACTGTCACCACCGCCCCTCAAATTCAACTCTGAAACCTGAAGCACTGTTACCACCGCCCCTCAAATTGAACTCTGAAACCTGAAGCACTGTTACCACCGCCCCTCAAATTCAACTCTGAAACCTGAAACACTGTCACCACCGCCCCTTAAATTCAACTCTTAAACCTGAAGTACTGTCACCACAGCCCTCTTAAATTCAAAACTGAAGCTAGTTCCCCTGCTTTTCTGTTTTTTGTAAGCATATTTTCTATTTCTGGGACACTAAGTACAACTGAAATTAGGTACAACTGAAAGCGAAATATATACGGGTTCATGTAGGAGTTGAATACGCTTTGTCCTAGCTAGCCCAACCAATGCTGTGGATTTTGGTAGAATGATGGGTGCTGCTTCATGTGTATTAGAGTATTGTTGTGGTAGAATGATGGTAGAATGATGGGTACTTCATGTGTATTAGAGTGTTGTTGTGGTAGAATGAGATTAGAACGATGTGTGCTTCATGTGTATTAGAGTATTGTTGTGATAGAATCAAGGTAGAATGATGGGTACTTCATGTGTATTAGAGTATTGTTGTGGTAGAATGATGGTAGAATGATGTGCACTTCATGTGTATTAGAGTATTGTTGTGATAGAATCAAGGTAGAATGATGGGTTCTTCATGTGTATTAGCATATTGTTGTGGTATAATGATGTGTACTTCATGTGTATTAGCATATTGTTGTGGTAGAATTATGGTAGAATGATGGGTACTTCATGTGTATTAGAGTATTGTTGTGGTAGAATGATGGTAGAATGATGTGTACTTCATGTGTGTTAGAGTATTGTTGTGATAGAATCAAGGTAGAATGATGTGTACTTCATGTGTATTAGAGTATTGTTGTGGTACAATGATGGTAGAATGATGGGTACTTCATGTGTATTAGCATATTGTTGTGGTAGAATGATGGTATAATGATGGGTACTTCATGTGTGTTAGAGTATTTTTGTGGTAGAATGATGGTAGAAGGATGGGTACTTCATGTGTATTAGAGTATTGTTATGGTAGAAGGATGGTAGAATGATGGTGTATTGATTATGGTGTGGAGGTTGGGGTGTTGAGACATCCATCTTACTCCAACACCACAAAAGATAATTGAGTAGCAATATTACAATAGTTGCTGGTACTATAACTATGATTAGCAAAATATTAAGCGTTAGGGCTAGAACAGGAACCTGCACACCCAGTAGCTCTTTCGGACCAAGACTGGCCAAGCATGTCTTTGTCTATTCATTGTTAGTTTTAAAACAATTTTTAGTCCAACAACCATATCTAAGAGTTGACCAATAGCATGTAACGCTTGGGATATACCTTCTTCATTCTCTTTGGTCTGGAAATGTAGGCTTTTATGGATCTTAATCTGCAGACAGGTCCCCGTATCTAAGATTAGGAAACATAAATAAGAATGTCTTTTTTCAAACTGATAAAACACTATTACTGTTGTGTTTTATATCCTTGTTTTCCTCCCAGCCACCAGACATATCTTTATATTAACTCTCTAGTTAGCTGACATTAGCTAATTACTAGTTAGCTGACATTAGCTAATTACTAGTTAGCAGACATTAGCTAATTACTAGTTAACTGACTGGTTAGTTAACTGTGTTTTAGCAGGTTTTTTTTATCAACAGTGGATGGTTGTCTATCCTATTTTAATATTTAATTAGCTATCAAATGCAACCATAATAGATGTAAACTTTAAACATACTTATTCTAGCTACTTTATTTTGTTATACCTCATTTACTGCTGTTCGTAAATACTGTAGCAGCAATGCATCCCATGGCAACAGTTTTTGTTCCTAATCGTAAGAATCATCCCACCCGATAATATATGGAACACCTGTTGTTTACACCAAAGCACCCGAAGTATCAAGCTTTACAAGGCTGTGCACCTTGACTCCCCAAAAAGCTGTCTTCTAATGTCTAAACACAACAATGGATGTATACTTACCAGATTTGTCTTAATAGTTACAATGGTTTTGCTTGGCCTATGTTTTTTTTTATCGGAAGGGACTTGCCAATAAGTAACTTCTGCTGCAGTCTAACTGAGGTTTTCATGGTTTTCTCTGTTTGTTTCCAGGGTGAGAGAGGTCCACAAGGTTTTCCAGGTCCAGACGGGTTTGCAGGTCCAACAGTAAGAATTCATCAGTTAAAAGGGCTTATGTTAAACTTTGGCTGGTACCGAAAGATATATTCTTAAGCAACTGGCTTTTTAGAAGACAAATGATGTGAACTGGTCCTGATCCAATGAAATTATCAGATTATCAGTTTAGGAGTTCAATCCATGTGCTTCTGTTCTGAGCTTCTGCCCGCCTCACACACGATGTCCCCACTGTATACACCTTCAGACGTGTTAGCCTCACCTTAATAAGAGGCCTCTAGCGGGCTCTGGCTGTGGTCAGGAATCAGGATAACGTTACCAAGCCACAGAGAAGGTCTGTCTCTGAGACGGGGCCTGGGGAATCTTAATCTTAACCCCTTCCTTCCTCTTGCCCGCAAGGCAATACACCCATATACACACACACACACACGTACACACAGACACATATAGAAACAGATTCACACACACCAGCAAGCAGGTTTAGGAAGTGGGGTATCACCGGGACCTGTCTGCCGCCGGGCTCCTCATCTAAACCTGAGAAGCATGGGTGTCAAGGGTCGTCTTTAAGAGGAAAGGCACTCGGAGCGAGGTTATGACCCCGATGACAGGCACACTGTACAATTCCTCTTCCAAACAGAAAACGGTGTGAGGAGAAGGAGGAAGCACGACAGGAAATAATTCATTTACTGCATCACCAAACAGCACGCACAACTCTTTTCGGTTCAGCCTCAGTGTTGAGGGCCTACATCTAGCTCACTGTGGACTGCTACTTTAAGGTCCTTGCTCTCCTGTGGCTCTCTGAATCTTTCTCTCTTTTGATTGAGGTTGCCTGTTGCAATGAACCAACCACGACTCCGGGCAAGTTATAGCTTATACTTAAAGGACCCAGGTTGAACCCAGATTTTCACACCTTTGCCTTGACTCCCAGTAGATGACAGACCATGTCTGCAGTAGCTAAACCCTGGAAAAGTATTTTCAGAGGAAATTACTGACATCACCCCAGAGTGGGACTTTTAATGAGTATGAAGGTTCCTGTATCACAACCTAGGAAACGGTAAAGAGGAGCCATGTGGAATGCTGGCCAGTTAAAACATTTTAAGCTAGCTTTTTAGCTAGCTGTTGTAGGTAGAGGTAAACAGGTACAATCAAAACATTACAACACATTCAATATAATCCTTTTTGTAATATCTGGTGACTATCTTTACATTTTGTATGGCAATTTGCTATGATTCGATTCAATATTTAAAGTAAATGTGTTCATGTGGCTTGATTTCACCATGTTATGACATCTTTATTATGAACTGTTTTCTGACTCAGATATTTCTCATAATGTTTTGTATTACAGAAAGCATAAGTTCAGTTAGGGAAACCATCCTAAGATGAGAAAGCATAGGTTCAGTTAGGGAAACCATCCTAAGATGAGAAAGCATAGGTTTAGTTAGGGAAAACATCCTAAGATGAGAAAGCATAGGTTTAGTTAGAGAAACCATCCTAAGATGAGAAAGCATAGGTTTAGTTAGGGAAACCATCCTAGGATGAGAAAGCATAGGTTTAGTTAGAGAAACCATTCTAAGATGAGAAAGCATAGGTTTTGTTAGGGAAACCATCCTAAGATGAGAAAGCATAGGTTTAGTTTGAGAAACCATCCTAAGATGAGAAAACATAGGTTTAGTTAGAGAAACCATCCTAAGATGAGAAAGCATAGGTTTTGTTTGGGAAACCATCCTAAGATGAGAAAGCATAGGTTTTGTTAGGGAAACCATCCTAAGATGAGAAAGCATAGGTTTAGTTAGGGTAAACCATCCTAAGATGAGAAAGCATAGGTTTAGTTAGGGAAACCATCCTGGCTTGACTCAGCCGGACTTACTGTATCTAACCCATACATGGGACTAAAGGATTACTGATCCGAGCATAGTTGCTTAATTATATGTTAAATTAACCTCAAGTCAGACAGTTAAACATCAGCTATTCATTTATTTGAGATGTAAAAATGATCTGAACTTTTAAACTATCAAGACTTACTGACTCATCATATGCACTAAATTACACATTCAAATGGCCACAGTAATTTGTAAATTTGACTGGGTTTATTTTAGAGTGAGGTTAGAGAGTGAAGAATCACTGATCTGCAAAAAAACTTGCCCTTAAAATATTAAAGTACTCATATATGGTCAATGTTAGTGATTCTGTGCCTTGTTCAAACTAGTCCTCTCAAACACGTGTTTGACACACACTGACCAGTATGCAGGGTTCACATGCTCCTGCTGACCCAGGGAGGGAATAGCCCTGCCATGTTCAGCCCAAGTTGCCAGTAAATCACCACACCTTTTGACCCTTGACCTTGGGGTGGCACCAGACCATGACCTTTAAACCCAGGGTGGCATCAGACTTCAGGGAAGGAAGCTCTGGAATGTTGTAGAATCCTTAGATAACCCTGGGTGTCCTGTGTCTATGATTCATATGTTTAAAATGCACGCAGATTGACGATTGGCTACCTGTCTGTGCATATTGCCTCCTATAAACAGGATGACCGCAGGTATACAATAACAGGTGTCCATTAACCAACATTTTGATTGATTAGCATTCTGGTTAATGGGTATCCAAATCTGTACTGTATTGTATTGTGGGCACCATCATAACTGTCACTTACAAATAGCTGTGGATGAGAAAGTAAACATTAATGTCATGTATTTTCTTCCTCGCTTGCAGGGTCCTAAGGGCTATCCAGGGCCTCCAGGCCAGGCAGGGGAACAGGTGAGTCAACGTTCAGTAGGCCACTGATCTCACTATGGGCCATGTTCGGTCTGGAGCGTAACACACAACTTGTGCATTTGTAAATTCACGTTAACTATTTACTCCAAGTTCAGAGCACTATGTTCTGATGAATTTGCCAATGAACTACAGTTTCTATTGCAGGTGTTATTAAACATCGGCTCAAGTTCCCAGTAACGTAGTTACATCATTCACCCTTTAGATTACATGAAATGTAGCTTAAGTGATATATCAGAGGTGTTCTCCAATATGTGTCTGGTAGCAGCTTGCATGTTAGTCTACTTTACCTGGTTAGCTTAGATGCGTGAATGCTGTTGTGATGTCTGAATGCTTTGATCGACCCTACTCCTCGCCCAGGGTTCAGTGTGCTCTGAACCCGGCAAATCTGACAAAGTACTAAGACACTTCAGAGTAATTTTAGGAACGTTTCAGAGAGAGCGAGCCTGTATATCTTTGGGTACATTGGAGCGGTTCACTTATCAAGACCTTTGCAAACACTGGTCTCTGCCTTTCATAGTGTGGTGCATCTTTTGCATAGATAGTGTTGAGACTTTTGTCAACATTTTGACTGAATGAACTTTACATTCACCATGTTGCCGATAAGTCGCTACAGTTGCAACTGCATCATTCTTGCCTAGCTGTTTAGTGTATAATAGTGAAATTGAGAATTAAAAAAGATTTTAATTATGATTTATGGGCAGGAGTTCTTAACCTTATAAACACAAAACTGTTGATGTTGAAAGGAATTAGAAATTAGTTTGGAGCATTGCAGGACCTACGCGACAGCATAGTTTGATAAAAGGGGCAAGAATCTGTCTACTTTTGCTGGTTTACGCTGAATCAAACCGCAACAACTGTTCTCTTTTTTGTCTGAATAGTGCTTGTTTAATGGTAATTCACCATTTAAGTACAAAAATATTCTCAAAACTACTTACAGTAGTTAGTGCATTTTTTAAGGGCCACTTATAGGAATCAAATCGGGACAATCAATCTATTTGTTATGTATTTTAATAAATGAATTGCTTTAGACTGGTCTTAAGAAACAAAATATGAATAATATGTATTTCAGAAGAGCAGAATAGCATGACTGATGAGCGTGTACACAAGGAGATGTTATTCTGTGTTAACCAGCTATAAAAAGTAATCATCTGAAACATGACATACTGTTTGTGCATAATTATTTTCTGTGATTTGAACATGTTAGTTCTCATTCAAACCTTAACAAACCAAAAAATGAATATGGGCTGCATTATGGTTAAACAAAAATGCTGTAAAGGTTCTGCTCTTTGCCTCAGACTACTTGTTGTTTTCTCATCAAGTTATCACTTTCTTATTTATTACACTATTCACAAATGAATCATTTCATCGCTAATATACTATAGGTCTAAAATTACTGTTAATTTAGAATGGGACAGTATCAGCTGGGCAAGAACAAGGGTAGAGGAGTGTCAGATGTCATTCATTCAGTCATCAGGCTACAACGGTAGTTCAGTGGAGGAATGTAGTTAATGTTAGTATTTGAGAAACATTTTTGGTTTTTAGCAGCATCTTCAATTAAAACTCTGCTGTCACACAAGATTGTATATGGAAATGGCCTGCACTCATATAAACACTTGTTTCACTCAGTGCATCAACCTGCTGTTATCTCTTTGTGTGACAGTGTTGCCTCTCTGTGTAACTGTTTTGTCCCTCTGTGTGACAGTGTTGCCTCTCTGTGTGACAGTGTTGCCTCTCTGTGTGACAGTGTTGCCTCTCTGTGTGACAGTGTGTGACACCTGCGGAAAGTTGAATGGCCTGACAAAGTTGATCTGCTTAGACTGTGGCGGTCTGGAATAGTGTGTAGCTATCAATCAGTAGAAAACTGTAGCTGTCAACCTAAACCAGACTATAGCTCTGTCAATCAGATGTAGGCTGGAATTACCCCGGTTCAACATGGTCCTATTGCAGGGATTTGGACTGAAACACAGGACAATTAACTATCACTTTGAACATGTTTCTTATAAAAACGGTGTTGATTGATCTACTACAATAATATTTGCTAATTCTAAAGTCCACTACTTATTCATAGTTTTACTTGTGAGCACTAGCTGCCACAGGTTGATTGGTCAGAGTTTTAGTGTTGAACTGGAAGTAGAGGATCCAGACAGAGAGAGGTGTGTGTTACTGGTTCTCTGTCCACTATGTTACAGTACCAGAGAGAGCTGTGTGAAACAGGGGGTGGAGGGGCTGAGTGTGATAGGTGGTACAGGTAGGAATGGAGTGAAGCATTGGAGAGGGACAATGTTTAATTTATTTCCTTTTGTCTTTCTCTCTTCCCCTCTTTCTTTTATTATCAAATACTTTACCACTCTTTTTCTCTTCCCTCTCTCCCACTCCCACATTCTCCCACTCTCTCCCACTCTCTCACTCTCTCCCACTCTTTCTCACTCTCTCTCTGGCAGGGCATACCAGGACTTCCAGGAGTGTCTGGGGCTGCAGGTTACCCTGGCAGGCAGGTGCAGTGAATACGCTCCAGATTCCTCCATCCATCATCTTCGCTTGACTACATTACCCAGAATGCCACACCACTACTTGTGTACTATCATATTGCTGTACTTAGAAATGCATATTATGTTCACCAGTCACTCTTCAGTTGAAGTCCAGTTCCCAGTATTTTGAATAAACTGAACTAGTGAACTGTTTGCTTGAATATTTATCAAAAAAGCTGTTAATTGACTCTAATATGTATTTCACCAATTCATTGACTGTAGATTATCAACAACAGGTTTTGTGTTGACTATTAATTTTTAAACTAACAGATTATGTTCAACAATGATAACGCAGGTGTATAACGTAGCTCAGAGTACTCGAAGACTAGCATTTTTTCTCTTCGTAAACAATTAGTGTGCCAATCAGCTGATTTATTCGCTGTCAAGTTTTTTATTTGTGGATGTATCTCTCAGTTTTGTTGTACACTGTTTTGTGTGACAATGCAGCCCTAATGCTGCTCTCCTTTGTTGCAGGGCTTGGCTGGGCCAGAAGGTAACCCAGGTCCTAAAGGTGTACGTGTAAGTACAGCTCCCTTCTCCCCTCCCCCACCTCTTCATTCAGCTCTGTTAGAGGGAATACTTCATTTCCTGAAGGGATTTAGACAGTGTCAGGTCTGCAGCCTGTCTGCTCCGATGTGATTGGCTGATCTGATCCAGGTCCAGTGTTGTGGCTCTCCACTGCAACAGATTCCTCAGGGAACAGGTCTGGGATCTGTGTTTGCTCAGTAGAGGGTCTGCTGTATTGCGGGTGAAGCTCATTCTTTTCCTCTGGAAACAGAGGTACAGTCTGCCTCTGTTCGAGAAAAGGGGGGAGGAAAAAGAGGAGTGGAGACAGAGGAAGGGACAGAATGAGAGAACAAATGAGAGAAGGGGGCTTGTTGAGTAGAGCGTGAGTTACTGCTCAGGGAAGGAATGGAAAGCGGGGATTACTGAGAATGTGAGTGGGAGAGGAAAAAGAGAGAGAAGGATGGAGGGATGGGTGGAGCATAGATAGACAGGTTGGGAGGAGGGTGTGAAGAGGTGGAGAGAAAAAAGGAAAACATGGTTTGCTTCATTTAAGTTTGGGAATGGGAATCCCACACTGTTTGTCTGTTTTGTTTATAACAAGATGAAACAGACATATCCACATATTATGGAAAACTACAGCAAATGGGATTTAGGACATTGCTAGCAATTTGCCATGACGGACAAATGTGGGGAATGTGGGAAATCTGAGAAATAGAGCGAATAACAGATGAAAGACCAAAAATTGTGAATGAGTGAAAAGGAAATATGGAGAGAGAGTCCGAGAGATCAGAAAAGAGAAAGAGGGCAAGAGATATTTAGTAAACATCTATTCATGGTATATTATTTTATTTGACTAAAGGAACATGTGATTCTACTTAGGAAGAAACCAAAACATAGTAGATAACCCAGCAGTCTGCCCCTATTCCCGACCTCTGTCTGCTCCTATTATTGAAGTCTCCTGTCCTCCTCACTGGACTTTACTCAGACTCTGTGTCCACTCTATTCCCTTTTATCTAGTCCGAATGAAAGCAAAAGCTTTCCTTCCAATTTCCTCTCTTGTTTCAGTGGTGATTTATGAGGTAATGGTGATGGGGCCTTTTTGCTATTACCAGATGAGTATTCTGTTCCATACTAAGTGAAATGTGGTCACGACTGAGCTCCTCTCTCTAAGGTGGTCAGAGACTAGCCTGTCAACAAGCACCATTTTCTCATATATTGATGCGTCTTGTCTTCAGAGTAGCGTGACCAGTTGACCTGATGCCCTAGTCATGAAACGCTTTTGTTTAACAGACGGAACCGCTTCAGCTCAATAACACCACAGTCAAGAGTTTCCCTCATAGAAACATGTAACTATAAAACAAGAAAATGGAAAGAGGGCGATGTATTCCTGTCATATCCCTGTATGCCGCTTGCACAGACATCAATGAAGGTATATCCTCATCATTCCTCTTTATGGCTACACTCCAAATAGCGCTCCTCTACTTACATTTACTTACCTGACACTCAAGATTAGGAGTGGGCAATTTCACCTTCATACCTACCTTGTGGCCACAAGAGGCGCTGTTTTTGACCTCCACCGAATCCTCAGGTTAGCAAGTACAAGAACAAGTGAAATCTACGGCTATACTTAATCAGCATAAAAGCAGTGCATTGAGATATACATATAATGCGCTTTCCTTGTGAGGGATATAATGATCTGCATGTGAATGTGGTTTTTAAAGCATTTTCACCACACGACACAAAAGTGTCACAACATGCTGTACAGCTGTGGTCCCAATTTTCAAGTAGAAAATGTTCAGAGCACAGACGTTCAATACTGTTAATCCTTCAGACATTCTAAATTAGTGTTTCTGACCCGAACGTTTTAGTATCGTATAGGAAAGGATTTAATATTGTATAGGAAAGGATTTAGGATTGTATAGGAAAGGATTTAATATCGTATAGGAAAGGATTTAGTATCGTATAGGAAAGGATTTAGGATTGTTTAGGAAAGGATTTAGTATCGTATAGGAAAGGATTTAGTATCGTATAGGAAAGGATTTAGTATCGTATAGGAAAGGATTTAGGATCGTATTGGAAAGGATTTAGGATCGTATTGGAAAGGTTTTAGGATTGTATAGGAAAGGATTTAGTATCGTATAGGAAAGGATTTAGTATCGTTTAGGAAAGGATTTAGTATCGTATAGGAAAAAATACGTGGCTCAATGGGCACAAAGTATGAACAGCTTTTAAAGCCTGTCCAACTTGTTTTGAAATCCCACTGAAACCGTCTTGTCTGTTAACGTTACGCTTCCCGACCCTCCCATATCCACATGTTTTCTCTCTACTCCCTCTCTTACACCTCTCTGGCTTGGGTGCCAGAATAGGTGTGTTTTGCACCGGGTGAAAGTTGATTGATCTGTTTTGGAACCGGCTGCCTCCCGGGCTTGAGCCAGGTGTCCAGTTCAAAGTTAAATCGAAACGAAAGTGAAGTTTCACGTATGGCATAATGATTAGAACTCTGTGTTTCTACAAGCCGAAGTGATGCTTTGATTCAAACGCTTTATCTGCTTTTCCAGTGGAAATGATTTAATGGAAAAGTTTAACTATATGTTGTTCTGCACCGTGCTACGCTGTTGAAAATTTAACAAGTAGTGCAGATTTGAAAAGGGTGCTTCCTCACCGCTTTCACCCAATGATCTGATATGCCATAGCCCAATGAATTCCAGGCTGGCATAAAGAACCTCTTCCATCATTGTCTCTCTTTCACACATATTTTGGATGTACTTCTTTTTGTATCACTTATCATTGGGGAACATAGCTCTTCCCTTTTCAGGTCTTCCTGCGCCATCCAGATATGTGCATAGTTAGTTGTCCAATTTTCTAGCTAGCCAGGTTACATTACTAAAATGTTGCTTGTTATAAAACCAAACAATAGTGTCCTGCAAGAAGTTTAAAGTGGCCGGGAACATGGTTAGTTAATATGTTATTAACATGTCGACTTTGACAACTCTAGTAACATTTCATAGTGATTGCTAGTTAAATGCTAACGAGCATATGTCAAATGTTTAGTCTCTGACATATATTGTAGGACAGACATTCCAGTTCATAAAAACAGCAGTTGTGAGTTCCATACCGTAAGTTGATCACCTGGGGAAATTTACAGAACAGCAAGAGACTGACAAGGCCCTTGTCTCTCATTCCTGTGTGCTTTTGAACAAACACCATCTCTAGAAAGAGATGTGACAGGTGAAATGAGGAAGTGTTTTGCTTTATCTCCTAATCAAGTAGACAGCATGTATCTGCCTAAGTAATGCTTTGAACAGGATTTGCTGAATTGATAGCACCATTGTGGCATACAGTATAGCGCCCAAACCTGTGGTGGATGGCCATAACTCAATGAGATCAGAGTTCCTAACTGTATGATGGGCTTAAGATGAACCTCCTGAGGTATTTGCTAGTCTGCATGATGTCATGGTGGTTTATATGTATGTACTCTACGTCACAGAGGTAGGAGGATTGATGTATGCGTGTGTACTGTAGGTTCAACAGCATGCCTGTTCCACTTCTACTGTCTGAGGGTGACTGATGAATGTTCACTTTATTACAGTTACACTACAGTTCAATAACGCCCACTGTCCTATCTATCAAATCCATCAAGTAAAGACCTCTAAAGTACACTGTGTCCAACAGCCGGCGTCTTTAGATTTTACAGATAATTATAAGACTAAAGGCCTCTTAAATGATCTTAATAACAGGTCTTTGCATTAAATATCCAGGTAAAGTGTTTCAGGGTTTCCAACTGGTTCAGCTTTAATTCATGTGTGTCTGTGTTTCAGGGTTTCATCGGGCCTCCTGGTATAGCTGGTCCACCCGGGCTGGAAGGGGAGAGAGTAAGTATGTATTGATTTATATGTGCATCTAATTAGGTGTCTGTCAGGTAGGGCTCATTGTCCTCTATGTCTGCATTAAGTCTAGGACATAACTAAGGTCACTAGCTAATTCATCGTCACTTGTACTCCTCTTGAACCTGCCATTTAGACAGGGATAAGACTGGGGTTGTGTATAGAGGAAATTCATTTAGCATTTGATCTCTTATGAAACAGTTGTAAACTATGTGTTGGCCTTAGTCATTGTATTTTATATATAGAGTTTTATATATAGAGTTGAATATTTCAAAGCAATTAGTACACTATAATTGACTACATCTCTTCAGTGTGTAATTGACTACATCTGCTGTGCACTGGCTTGTTGAATCATTGGAATAAATGCTCCTTCACAGTGAAATTCATCATAAAATCTTAGAGCATTTTACTGTGTTTATGATCACCTAATTAATCTGCTTACAGTAATATTCATTAAACAACCTATATGATTAATCTATTTCCCAAGATGTAATATCCAGAAAAGAACATTAAAAGAACTACAATAAAATAACTAAAATCAATCTCTTACCCTGACAATAATGTCCAGTAAACAACCTAGACAAAAAAATTTAATAGATGAATTTCACAGCTAACGGCAGTGACTTGCCTTTACCTAAGGGTTAATTTAAAGGGGCACTCTGTAGAATCATGCTTCGTTTACAAGACTGTATTTGAACAATAACACAACTTGTCCCCTCCTCCTCTTCCTTTACTGAACGAGACCAGGATAGTACTAGATAGTCCAGCGTGGTTTAGGGTGGGAAGGAAAGTACTGCGAGTGTCTGAAGTGAGCATGAAGTGACTACAGTACATGTCAATGCAAACAGATAGACGGACCAGCAAGAAAGTTTAAGAGGGGAAAATTTCAGGCACCAAAAATATAGTGCTTTTCCTTTTTTAAATAGTGCTTTTCCTTTTTTTCCAGGGTATTCCAGGTCCCATTGGGAAGACTGGTCCCAAAGGAAGACAGGTAACTAATCACACAACAACCTATAGTTTTAAAACCAATTAAATGCCTGGACAGGAAAACAGTCATTGGGCAAAAAACAGGAAAACAGTCATTGGGCAAAAAACAGGAAAACAATCGTTGGTCAAAAAATGTTCCACCCAAGAGGGTGGAAGGAGGTGAATAGAAGAGAAAAAATAGGAGAGAAGGAGAGAAGAGGTGAACGGAAACAGCAGTCAGAAATAAGAAATATGTTGAAGATGTTCATGTGGGAGATTTTGCTATGCAACCCTGCAGTTTAAACCTTTAAGGTGTATGTCTTTGAAAATGTTTTACTTTACCCTCATCACAGGAATTGCTTAGAAAATTCAAAGCAAAGGCTAGCCTTCATTTATATTCTGAGTGTTCACTGCTCATTTGCAAATGCAACACATTGTGCCAAAAGTGAAGAATCACACACTGCCAAAAATACAAAATTACTCATGAAATAAAAACAACCTATGCACTCGAAGTCAACAACAAGAGTACCCTGACATTCAGCTGGGAATTTTTTCAAGTCTGTCTGTGCCAGTGGCAATGGAAAAATGTCTCAGATACCGAGATACTGTGGAGCAACCAAAGGCCTGTCATTGTGAAAAGTGTTACTTTTATAAAAACACAGCAAGTGTCAGCAAGCTAGTGAATGATAGCTTCTCTTAGCTGTGGCCAGCTCTGGTGCCAAGTGGGCTGGTGGCCCAGACCAGGCAGGACATACATATTAAGACCTGGTGGGATGTCTGGACTGGATTCTTAGTGATCAGAACATCACTTAATATGCAAACAGGCAGGTGTAGTCCTTGAACTGTTCTTTCTGACGAGGCCAAAATGAAGAAATATTTGTATACCTTGGAGTCCTTCAGTATGTGAAAGAGCCCATTATGGTAAATTAGGTGAGCAGTGAGGAATTCCCAACACTGGTCAACTGTTGCTAATTCACTGAGGATTTGCAAATCTTTCACGTCAATGCAGAGGGAACATAACATTAGCTTCATTAAAACCTGTAAAAAGCACACAGACAATATTGTGTAAAATTAAAAATTTCCTCCATTAGTGTTTTGTCATGTTTCTGTTCAAATTATGTATTCTATTTATCAACTCGCACAATAAGCCAACAGAACCAAGAAACAAAAACGAAAATGCAGCTGCTGTAGTCACAGTCATTACAGTCGCTTGTTCGATGTGAGCTGAAGTTAGCTGAAGTTGGCTAGCTAGCTTGCAAGTGACGGGAACATTAGTCAGCCTGCATGGCAACCCCTTTTAATCGAAGAGCCAACCAGTCTTTAACTTTTGAGAATAATTAATGACTGCTGAAAAAAGGTTACATTGGAAAGATTGGTGTGCCTGGCTACAGTTGATCTATTATCCCTAGATTTTTTAATTGATGTTGATGTTCTGTTGTTGTCTGCTTGATTTACATTTAGATTTAACAGAGAAAGTTTCAATGTTTTAATGAGTTCATGTTTTTATGTCTTTCTGCCTCAAATTGGGCTAGTGCATTTGTTTAGATTATTGCATTCATTTTAAAATGCTTTTAGCTTGGCAGGAAAACCGCACAGGCCATTAATAGTGAGTAAACCCTAATCAATGAAGTACAGTAGCTGTAATGAAAAGATGAAGAAATAAATGTCTAAACAGTGGTGAGATTAATGCAACGCTATTCATGCACATTGGCTTTAATATCTGTGCCTCCATTGGCCACAAACGGATAAATGGCAGCTTTTTAGATTGTAATAATAATTTTTAATATAAATCTTTTGGCAATTCCAGACTCTTAAAGTGGTCATGCATAATTCTTTGTTACTTTTTGGCCCTATTAAATTATGCAAATTATACAATTGGATGACATCAAATGCCTGAAAAACTTGGAGTCACTTATTTCTCTGAGGGAGACACTTTTATAAATGTTTGTCCCAGCCACTTCTAAGGTCACTCATGTACCATGGTTGTATGAAGTGTCGCATTTGGCTAACTGATTGAAAGCAAACACATTGTTTTAGGTGATTGCCAAGGCGGGCAGTACATTTGCATAGCCTTTGTTGTTGTGTAGATGGCATTAGGAATCAATTTGTATGTATTCACTTTTGTTCGTTAAAGTACTAAATAGATGGAGCTGCTTAACCCAAAACCTCAGTAAATGTTTATCCCAATGTCCCATCGTTTACTGGACACTTTGACTCCACACTGAACTGCCCAAATTGTTGTTGTTTTTCTGTGCAGGGAGTTGTCGGGGATGTTGGTGAAAGGGGTCCTCCAGGCCCTGATGGCAACCAGGTAAGAGCTATGTTCTAAAGTCTTGAGTCGGATTGTTACTTCTTTGCCAGCAGTTGGATGGAAGTTTAAGGTAGTTTAAGGTAGGGAACTATTACTGACTTGGATTACAGTATCATAGTTTTTACTTCAGTCTAGATGACATTTTCTTAGGGAATATGCCTGATTTGATAGTGACTTTTACCGTGATACGATTATCGGTGTTTCAAGCATCTCCTATACAGCTGACCTCCTGGGATTTTCACAATACGTTCTCTCCAGCGCACAGTGAATGGTGCGATTATCGAGTGAGGGGCAGACTATCCAGTGAGGGGCAGCTCTGTTGTGGAAAACACCTTGTTAATGAGAAAGGTCTGAGGAGAATGTCGTTCAAACCGACTGGAAAGCTACGAATCCCCCTTACAGCAGTGGTGTGCAGAGTAGCATCTCAACGCACAACACGTCGAACCTTGAAGCGGATCTAACGGGTGTTTCTTCAGAGCCCTGGATTTATGAGCCCTTTTTTTTAGATTAGATTAGATTCAACTTTATTGTCATTGAACAGTACAAGTACAGTACAACGAAATGCAGTTAGCATCTAACCAGAAGTGCAAACCAACATCCAACTTCTAACCAGAAGTGCACTAACATCATAATAAAATTATGTTGGTGTATATTAAATGCTGTAAAAACACCAGAAAATGTGGCTTAGCGTGGTTAAATGGTCCAAGCCGCAATTTCAGTACAATTTCTGTCCTCCGTCATTCCCAAATTATGTTTTAGTCAATTTCTGCATTACAGTATATGTCTTTGACCTCCTTGCTGTCAGTATGCAGTCTACAAACACCCATGCACTGTCACTCTGGTTTGACCTGAATAGAGGGTTTTGCAATGCTTTCCATTCTGTCAATGTGTTGTTCAAATTGCAATGCATGATAAGATTTCAGGATATAAAATACATTGGTATAATAGCTAATGGTTATGCAGATACAGAAACCCCTCTTGGACAGAACATCTCAAATTTAAGTTCTCCCTAGACAAATGTACTGTACCTACCTGGGAATTGAAGTGACATATTCCTCCCTATTTGAAACCAACTTCATCTGTCTGATGGAAGAGTTAATGTCAGAAAAATGTTTTTCCTCCCACAATTACGTTACCTGGAATATATGCATATTCATACATAATATAAAAAAAATGTCTCATCAACCCATTCATCTGGGATTATAAAACGCACAGGATGAGTACAAATCAATCCCAAATAATACATTTGGGCTATGACATTAACATCCACACTGTCATGTATTTGTTTAACGGTGCTCCTTCATCTTCCAGACGCTTTAAACTTTGAATTGTACGGATTGCCACCATTTCTGCGTTTTCCTCTCAAAAGTATTTACCCCCTTGGGCTGAACGTTATTTGTAGGAGACGGGACACAGGCGCAGGGACTTCTGTTAAAAAGAACTAAGATGTAATAAAGCTAAAACAAGACATGAACTAAACAACGGTTACAAAAATAAATGGAAATCAAATAATGACCGACAAGGTACACAGGAATCCGGAAACAAATTCAGGATAATTTTGACATAAGACAATGTAATTACTGCTCCCCATAGCAAGAAATCCCTCCTTCACCAGTTAGCAACTTCCAACTGCACCCAAAGACGTACACATTTTATTCATTAGTTCCTGACCGTAGGCTGAAAAAGGGCTTAGTTGCCAAAATCATACAGTATCCTCTTAAACCTTTGTCCAAATGTTTGTACTGCATTCAGCCTTTATAAGTCTTCAGGAAAGATTTTGTGCAACACTGTTCTGTACCATGTTCAAGATTTCCTATGTCTTTTGCAGGGTTTGCCATATATATGTTGTATAGACAGAGTAATTATTCTCTTGTGGCTTCAGAAACGCTATGCCTGACTCAGTAGAGCCCATGTATGGTTTAGATTATGGTTTAGATTAGAAGATATACTCCACACTTTTTCTTTTCATTTGTAACCTGGGGCGAATGAGCTCAATCCAGGCTCAGCGGTCTGTAATATTTTACAGTTCTGTGTTCCTAGATGATATTTAATCCATTAAAGGGATAATTTAAGATTTTGGCAATAAAAAATATTTTTACTTTATCATACAGTACATTTGAGATTTGAGTGATTTAGCAGATGCCCTTATTCAAAGCGACTGACAGTTAATGCATACATTTTAAGATGCTAGGTGGAACAACCACATCACTCAGCAGTAGTGAATACCTTGTACTCAATTAGATAGTTATCAGCAAAAAGAAAGTATCTGGATAGATGCCAACACAAATCACAAACATAGCGAACATTAGTTAACGAAGGAAACAGAGGTAGCTGTGGAGTTATAATTGCTACTCTTGAAAAGTTAGGGTTTCAGATGTTTTATAGAAAATGGGCAGAGTCTCTTCTGTCCTAGCCTAAGGAGAAGCTTGTTCCACCATTAAGGTGCAAGGACCAAGAAGGGTTTTGCCTGGCCAGAATGGGAGCTGCCTCCCCACAGAGGTGGCAAAGCCAGCCCAGAAGTGGCAAAACGGTTGGGACGTGGGGTTTGAGTATTGCCAGACGGTAGGGAGGGGAATCTCCACATGCTGCTTTGTAGGCAAACACTAGCCCCATGGCCTTCTAGTGGACGTGAGCTTTAACTGGAAGCCATTGGAGTGAGCGGAGGAGCATAGTGACATGGGAGAACCTGGGAAGGTTGATCACCAGACGGGCATTCTGGATTACTTCTATGGGTTCGGTGGCACATGCTGATGACAAGTACCTGGAATAGTACCGCTTCCTGTGGGATGTAAGGTGGCTCTCTACGAATGTTGTAGCGCATGATGTTGTAGATGCTTGCAGAGATGCATGTTGCCTGGGTGTCACCTGGGTGTCAGTAAGGGGAAAGCAGGAAAAGGTTGTGTAATCTGCAAGGCAGTGACAGGAGAGACCATATAAGGATATGACAGACTGAAGCCCAGATCCATGATGGTGGAGAGTAGGATGTGATGGTTCACAGGGTCAAAGGCAGCAGATAGATCTAGGTATATGGCTAAGGCATTGCAGACACATCCTGTTACATAGAGGAGAGCAGTGTCAGTTGAGGGGCCTGACTGGTTAGGGTCCTGGAGATTTTTCTGAGAGAGCAGGCGCGTTGGTTGGAGACAGCACACTCAAGCGTCCCTGGAAAGAAACGGCAGAAGGAATACGGGTCTGTCCCTTTTGATGTCAGATGGGTCAAGTGTCAGGTTACTTTTAGTAGGGGAGCTGTTCTGGCCATCTGGAGGACGGGGGAGGGGACAGCCAGGGGTCATGGATGAATTTGCTTCCACTATGACGAAAGTTACAGGTGCTGTTGTTCTGCCACAAGTCCATCTGACTCTGGGGATGGAGATAAAGGGCTTTATTGCCAAAGGCCTGGACTACTACTTAGGAGGGCTATGTTGAGGCAGAGTTCAATCAGAACCGCAGGTACAGGCGAACATCTTCATTAAGATAGTAATAAAGAATGAGGCACACTATCAAGTTAGATTTTTCTCTGCTTCTGTTGGTTCTAAGCTCTTCTTTTTTTCTTTTTAAGCACGTTTGATGTGCACTTTTGAAGAAGTATGAATGAAAGTGTGTTTCACAGCACCACATGATTAGTGCTATGATTACAGTATCGGGGTGTAAAACAACAACAAGATAGTTAGTGCAATGATTACCTTTCCATGAATACATGGTCCAGTGTTAAGAGAAGATCCTATCCGATGTACATCCGTAGTCTTATATCGCATTGAGGGACTTAGAAGTTTAGAAGTTTTACATGACATTCAGCAGTGGCTCTGTTTCTAATGACATTTAAATAATGCATGATGCTAAGTCAGAGAGAGGCCTTACTGTCCTTCATGTGGCTTGCGTGTGTGTGTCCATCCATCTACTCTGCACTCATGATGTTTCTGTGTTGTCCCACAGGGGCCTGTTGGTGGGACTGGTCTGAGTGGCTTCCCTGGTCTCAGGGTGAGTATTACACAACACTACCATGTCTCTATTCACCTGCTGTGTTTTCATCAAGCTCCAGCGTTTTCTGTTGTTTCACTGTGGATTTGGGCTTGTACAGTGGTTGATGTTTACTACAGTGTCTTAGCACTCATGTTGAATTAAGTCATTTGTTTGTCATTCATTTTGTTTTTAAGTTATTCATATTCTAACTTGGGTTTGATGCATAAACTTCCAACAAATGATTTCATGAAGGGCCAAATAAGGGTTATTTGATCATAGCCTATCCCTTTTTGAAACTATATAGAACCTTCTGGAAGGTTCTTTATGGTGATATCTAATGGAAACTTTATTGTGGTACAAAGAGATATTTTTTTAAATTCCCGAATTGGATCAGGTCTGGTAGCTCTGGAACAGCTGGGGTCCCTGAAGGAAACTGAGAAACACTGATTAAATGAACTGTTAACTGTTGACATTATAAATTAGCTGTAATAACAAAATCACATGGCATAAAAAGAGCTTTTAGCACCACATCCCAAATTAATCCAGTGACATTTAAATTACAGAGAGGCTGTGGTTCCAGATTTTCCAAGATTATTTTTTGTAGCTATTGATACAGATGTTTCAGCCACTTCCCTCCAAGCTGCTGTTCAGTGCTTACTCTAATAGCCTGTAGCCGCTTGAACGCGATAGACCTTTTGAGCGAACGTAGTTCTTTGTTGGAACACTTATCTATTATTCTCGCATCACTAGTTAGCTTCTTCTTATTTTTCTGTAGAATGCAACTGTTTAGTCTAAACAACAACTAACAAGCAAGACAGAAAGACTCTCAATAGCAATTGTAATTGTAATGTGTAAAAATTGGCAATTGAGAAACAGAGCCATTGTTTTGCAACTCATATGTGTGTGGCAGAATAATAAAATAGGTGACCTCATCATCACACAAAACGCTGATAGCTTAATGTGTAGACTACACCAAAATGCACATTCCAACAAACGGATACCTGTCAAAATATGTCTGGAATGTTCATGGAAATCACTGCCGAGGAACAGGCTGCAGCGTCGGTTACATCCTGATGTCGATCCGATACTTTTTAAAGTTCGGAAAAAGAGAGAAACTGGAATCTGCCTATTTAACTGGAAAGTGCAGAACTTGATGCCAATCCTTAGCTTTTCGATACGGAGGTTTCCGGAGAGATTTGGACAAAAACTCTATTTGTTGCAACAGACTTAACATTGTTGATTAAAAAGAGAATGAAAATATTTTTTTAATTTAAGGTCTCCAGTGATTTTTTGAGTCTGTATTTTTCCCCATAGAACAATTACCAAAGACCCCTTGAGCAGCCCTAAAGGTGTGTACTTCAAGGAAAATATGAATTCCTCTCTACAGTGCCTCTCACGTACAGCCTGTTTAGATTATCTCCATATCAAGCATCACTATTTTTGGAGAGTAACATTTCTGATGAATTGGGAATCTGCTCTCACTTGCTCTGATAAATTGAAATATCTAGCTAGTGCCAATCGTTTCTTGGAGAGTAGCTCATCAACTCCAGCCAAGTTCTTTGTTTGGACTGGCAACAGTATATTCCTCACACTGCCTGCTAACGCTACTGTGGACTGCTTAGTGAAGCACTATGCACTGCTGCCCAGGCCAGGTTACCCTGTCACAGGTGGATTACCAATAAATGATTCACTTTAAAGGCTAGGTGGCCTGCAAAGCACTGAGCTGAGTGAGGGAGATTGTGGGGTAGGGAAAAGGGAAGTGCAGAGATGAAAGATAAATAAGGCTGAAATTTGCGAACATAAGTGAGGGAAAGACAAGGAGCGCTGTATCTTTAAGGAGCAGTCTCGACCCATTTTATTGAATTGATAGGAATGTTGGAAAGACAGGGACGACAGGGGGAGGGTGAATCAAAGGGCAGTGGAACATATATGCTGTTGATAGGGAGAGACAATGGGAACGTTAGAGGAGAGAGTGCTGAAATAGCAGAGGGCCAGAGTCTGACACATATTGCACTATAAATGTACTCTGGAATCAGATGTTTGGGCAGCTAGACCACCCTAGGAAACCGAGACATTTTTTCAACCACAAATACACTTCAGGTAAGCATTTCCGGCTGTCTAAGAAAATTCCTGCCACAACACAATTATTTAATTAAGATATAAAATCTCTATGTAAAGAGAGGGAAGAAGAAAGGGTGAGAAAGGGAGGGAGAGATGGAGGGAAGGCTGATTAGAAAGTCGGTCCTCACTCTGCTTCCTGAATCTCTTTTGACTGCAGGTAGAGACCGAGTGGGATCAGTATGATAATTCCATTGCAAGGGCTTCTGAAATGGTGGATCGTTTAAAGGCACTTCTGTAGCGCCAAGCTGAAATACACTGTACAGTCCAGGTTTCACCCCTGACTGTGTCACTAGCTGTCTACTGGATGGGTATTCCCATGGGCCATGCAAAATGGCCAGCTTTGCATGGGGTCACATCATCATTAGGGATTCCCTGGTCTCGTTGCTCTATAGCCCTGACACATGTTTTGACACACGAGCCATGTGGAATGAATGTAAATGGCTTGGCGTTGATGCCTTGGAAGAAGGCTTGATGCAAATCAACTATCCCCAACCCATTGGATGTTGGTGCAAGGACACAGAGCCATAGATCCAATTGATTATGACAGTATTAGGAAGGGATAAAAGAGGGCTGAAAGCTAGAGAGAAAAAAAGGAAGTCCTCTTTCTGAAATGCGTAATGAAAATACTACCATGCTTTTGTAAGGCATTGAAATGTGTCTTCAAAGTGTCCATCCTGACCACATGTAAAGTATAGTGTTTCAGCGTAATGATAGTACTGTGTTATAAATCTGAGACCATGTACTGTACCACGGATATGACAAGAAATCCCTTTTTAACATTCAATTTGCCTTGGTGACTGATTTATTAAAGCAGTAAGGCACCTCAGTGTTTTGTGGTATATTTTTGCTGTATCCAGGCACTCCATGTTCCCTCGTGCCAGCTTTTGGCCATGGCCTATCAGTCATATGTCACTCCCCCGCGCCTTATTGCTTAATCATCTCCATCAGTGGTCTAACCCCGCAGGCCAGAGTTGGACCACTCTTGACTTACCCACAACCCCCATGACTCATGAAGCCCCTGGTCTCTGATGTCTGTCAGATGGATCTCTGAACCATGAACGAACATGTCCTCTCTGGACAGGACCGGACATAGTCAGAGTCGGGTCTGTACAGAAGGGTCCCTGTGGTGATTTACACAGCTCAAACTCGGCTGTATGTCTCTGATATAACTTTTAAAATGATCTTCTTTGTTGAATATTTAATGTAAAGTGCGTGTTTTCATTTTGTCCCTAGTGTATATTTTATTCAATAGTGGAACAACATTATTGTAAGTGTGGTTACTTTATTTTAAATATTACACAAATATGATCCTTAAAAATATATGATCTTTACATCCACAATGTCTCTGTGTCTAAAAAGCAGAGCATAATGGGCTCAGCTTTACATCTACAACCCTGTTTCCAAAGAAGTTGGGATACTCTGTAAGATGTATATAAAAACAGAATGCAATGATGTGCAAATCATTTAATCAGTTTCAAAATCTGTTATGTTGTCTTTGTACTATTTTCAATTAAATATCGTAATAAATTATATGTAAATATGCACTAGGGACAAAATGAAAACATTCGCTTTACATTAAACATTTAGCAAAGAAGATCATTTTAAAAGTTATATCAAAGACATACAGCCGAGTTTGAGCTGTGTAAATCACCACAGGGACCCTTCTGTTCAGACCCGACTCTGACTATGTCCGGTCCTGTCCAGAGAGGACATGTTAGTTCATGGTTCAGAGATCCATCTGACAGACATCAGAGACCAGGGGCTTCATGAGTCATGGGGGTTGTGGGTAAGTCAAGACTGGTCTGACTCTGGCCTGCGGGGTTAGACCATTGATGGAGATGATTAAGCAATAAGGCACAGGGGAGTGATATATGACTGATAGGCCATGGCCAAGAGCTGGTCTTAGGCCCGAGGGAACACGGAGTGCCTGGGTACAGCACAAATATACCACAAAACATTGAGGTGCCTTATTGCTTTAATAAATCAGTCACCAAGGCAAATTGAATGTTAAAAAGGGATTTCTTGTCATATCCGTGGTACAGTACATGGTCTCAGATTTATAACACAGTACTATCATTACGCTGAAACACTATACTTTACATGTGGTCAGGATGGACACTTTGAAGACACATTTCAGTTCCTTACAAAAGCATGGTAGTATTTTCATTACGCATTTCAGAAAGAGGACTTCCTTTTTTTCTCTCCAGATTTCAGCCCTCTTTTATCCCTTCCTAATACTGTCATAATCAATTGTATCTATGGCTCTGTGTCCTTGCACCTACATCCAATGGACTGGGGATAGTTGAATTGCATCAAGCCTTCTTCCAAGGCTTCAACGCCAAGCCATTGTGTGTTTTGCTTCAAAAGATTGTTCAAATGCCATGTCACGTCTTAGTCATTCGGAACTTAGTGTGACATAGCAGGTGCAGGGTCCAATGCTCTATCATGTAAGACATTTGAAACCCTGGAGGAGAGGGGATATTTACCTTGTTGATCCATCCCGATCTTGTAAGGTAACATTCTACCTCAGATGAATGGAAGAGAATGTGAGCTCTCGAGATCAGGATGGTTCACAGAGGCTACAGCGATTCCTCTGCATATCCCAATTCAAACCATCCCAACTGATTCCAGAGGGAACCCTAGGAATGTGGGGTGCTTCTGTCACGCTGGAATTACAATCACATGGCCCCCTGCAGCTATGGACGTTGGAGAACTTTGAGCTAGTGTGGTAACTAATGCATCATGTCACTGTCTCTTCCCGTCCTGTGAGGAACTCTTTTAAACTCACATTTTAAACAAGTTGGTGGCCTCTCCCCTGCTGATTGATACCCATGTTTCTTACCTCACCACCCAAAACTTTGATCCTCTTCCCAACCCCTACATCTGTCTCTCTGACTGACTGCAACCACCCAACTCCACCCCTGCATTCATTCTCCAGAAGACATTGATACAGACAGAGACAGACTCGCACTTCTAAACCCTCTCCATTAATATCCCTCTCTCCTGTCCTTCCGGCTTTCTTTCCAAAATTGATGTTGTGGCATATTGTTTTCTTAGTTTTTGATGTCGTGGCATGTTTTTTCATTGTATTTTGATGTTGTGGCATATTTTTCTTTGAAGCATCATGATCATTTCTACAAAGCGTGATTTTGAACCAAGTCGTGACAATGAGCCTTGACGCTGCTTGATCCAACCGAAAGTTCCTACAGTGCAGCCTTGATGGAATGGATTAGCATTTGTCATTTTGACAGACAAACCGGTTGTCTTCCATGATTGGGTTTACTTGTACTCTATCCAGGATACATTAATTTTTGTCTTGTGTGGTTGGATTAGTGTGTCTTGCCTGGTTAGTGTTATTTATAAAATGTGTCTGCTGAAGTTATGATGAGGTCATGACATGAAACATCAGAACACCAGCAGTTAACAACAGTGATGTGGTTGGAGACATTTCTACAATTGGTTCTCATCACCAATTTTACAAGAACCCAAAGAGTTTTCTTACTAAATGGGAGTGGACTGGACTTCTTTTGTTGAGCTTGTTATGTAGCCTGTCTGAGTTTGTCCCAAAGCCAAGTCTATTTTTACCACAATTATAGATATAAAAAGTTGAATTCTACATTTGATTAATTATTGTTATAAATTAATATAACAATAATTAATTAATTATTGTTAATTAATTATTGTTATAATTAATTATTGTTATTGATTTAATTATTGTCAAATTACCATTTGAATTCCCCCCATCGATGTTTATCTTCTGTCAGTGGTGAGAGTAGGTAAGGTCAACAAATGTTAGTCATTTTTTTCCCCCACAAAGGCATTGTTGGTCCAATGATCCCACCACCACTGCAGGCTTGTGAAGTTTTTTTAATGTAGATTAATTCGCTGGATCACCTGGTCAGCCCTGAGAGGAGTGCTGAGCTATCGCCTTACGCCAACCGCGTCTGTTCTCGGCCCATCATTTTTAAATGTACTCTGTTAAAATCATTCTTTAAGAAGTGTGTGAGATCCCAATATGACATTAGTCAGGAAGGCTGAGCATCAAACAAGGTCTTACAGAGACCAGATGGACCTCTGCTTTTAAGTGACATGTCATTTATAACATTTGTTGAGCCCTCAGATCTCTCCATCTCTCTTTCCTTCTCCCTCTCTTTCTCTCCATTTCTCTTCCTCTGTTTGTCATTGCATATTGGCCAGACTGGTGAGCGATTGATCAGTTTGATGGGAGAAGGAACAGCTGATGAAACAACTGGGAAATGATTTCTCTTGCAGCTTTCAACCATAAGACAAGTTGGAAGAAAAACGTGCATTATTTCTGCACAAAATTTCATGTGAATTTCTGGAAAAAATTATAACAAATTCTGCTCTAATCGAGAAGGACAACTGCTTTCAGTCCTCAGCTGCTCTTCAACTGAAGTCTACATACATACAAATGATGACTGGCCAGCCCTGCTATGTTTCATTACTTGGCATAATTTCACATTTTAATCGTCAGCTGCTTTCCTACCTGTTTTTGGTGATTTAACAAGTTTCCTCTCATGTTTTGCAATTTTGACCCTCCTTCATGATTTCTGTGACCATGGCTGGTGGAACATGTGTAGAGGTCTTTTTTTAGGTGTGCAGGCTGTATCTGATGAAATGAACTGTGTTTGCGTACGTGTGTGTATGTGTGTACTACATCAGTCCCTGCTGTGTTGCTGGGGATGTTTTTTTCTCCAGAGCTGGTGACAATCCCCTCAAAGAACAGTAATGACAAACAGCAGGGACTGCTGTTTGCTCTTCCAGTAAGCCTGGAATATATCTTCAGAACTGGGCCTCAGTCCCACGCTACACACACCAACACACACACACACACACACTAGCACACAAATGTCTACTCCAGTCTGTGGAGCTGGAGAGAGACTGGGAGCACAACATCATCATCACGATCATTATCAGAATTACCTGAATCAATGTAATTACAGTGATTGGAATCATCATTCACACTCATCAACCATGTGGTCATTTCAGACACACAGTAGTTCTTTAAGTAGTTCTCAGTGGTTCTTTTGACGCCTGCCTGTAGAAGGACCCTTGGCCGGCAGAGCAGTGACCATTCACATGTTGCTGATTAGATGTGAATTTCCAGTTGTGCCTTTGTTCGTCTTGGCAGTGTGACATCTCTGTGTTTCCCAAACCCCGGTACGCGGACCACTGCCAGTCCATGAAGGAATGCCTGCCGGTCTGTGTCATATCCCTCATGAAAGTCCAATTGAGTGCATTTACACTTCCTTCATAGAATCGGAGCTATGCGGGTATGTGCCGCGATGTCCACTACTTAGCTTATGTCAAAATGGCTTTATAAAATACATTCGATTGGATTGATTAATTACTATAAGAGTTGCCTTACGGCCTAATACAGTCTTATATTTAATCACATAATAAAACTGTTTGATTGACCATGTTATGATTGTGTTAAAATAATTCCCTGTTATGGGAGTAGATATCAGAGATTGTAAAAGAAATATTGTTGATAAAAAAAAAGATGGACCATAAATTTCTAAAGCCAGCGGTCTGCAGAGGAACAAGGCCATGCTTCGCCGGTCACTGGCACAAAACAGAAATGCTGATCTGACGGACGTTTTAGTGTCAGCACAGACACAGCTTGGAGGTCATTGTAGGTGCCGACTCCCAGGAATGCACTGTTTAGACCCCGTCAAAACCTGACAAAATAATGGACGGGAAATGGTTGGATTGTTTCCTGTGAATCATGTCCTTCAACGTCTGGCCAAATAAAACCTGACCCGTATAAAAGGCTATAGGTTGTATACACAAAGTGTTGGTGTGTGTCTGTTTGTGTATGTCTCTGTGCAGAGTGTCTTAATGTAATCTGTCTTCTCTTTACAGGGAGACCCAGGACCTGAGGGAGAGCGAGGACTAACTGGCATAGTGGGAACTATGGTAACTACTTACCTCTCCTCCTGTCCCCTCCTCTCTACTGCCCTCCAGTCAGTCTCTCTGTACCTACTGGTTGTAAACTAGTCTCTATGTCTTCCTCTGTCTGTTCTCTTTTCAAAATGGCTGCCACTGAGATCTTCTCCCTCTTTTGTTGTCTCTTTCTGTTAGGGCATAACGGGAAAAGCGGGCCTACCTGGATTGAAAGGTGATAAGGTGATCTAAATATTTATATTATTGTAGTGTATCTGTTAATATAGCTTCATTGGTGGATGAGTGGGGTGTGTTTTACTGTCCGTGACATAGTGAGAGGGAAGGGAAGTAACGGCACAGACGAAAGGGGAGAAACAGTAACCTTGGTTTCCCAGAAGCAAAATTATTCTGAAATTTTGTCCTGTTTTACTTCTGGGGGGAATGCGGTGGCCTCTGTCGCAAAACGAAATTCAAGGCCAAACTTCTTATTTCACCTGTGTTAATAATGACCAAAAAGACATTCCATACACAGTTTTAACGTCCCTGTCCCAGTTTTAGCATTGCCTTCACCCAATCCTGTGTCCTTATAATCAATGATAAACAATACAAACAAACTAGAAACTACTGCTGCTTGTAATCCCAATTCTATACGGACCTTGACACATTCTCACTGTTTTATCTATCCATGAGAATCTTTCGACGAGAGACTAGTTCTGTTGAACTGACTTGTTGAACATTGTTTTCCTGATTAACATTTATACTTTTCATCAATCAAATTCTGCAACTGATTTTGTTTGATGTATCTCCTGGATAGAAACCAGTTGCTCATTACCCCTGAAGGTCGATGGGGAGGCAATGTCTTTTATGTTAACCCTGTTCTCCAGTGTGAGCAGGAAGTTTGTATTATATCTCTGTGTGATGCTGTAACATTCAGGGTGAATCTGGACTGAGAGGTGAACCAGGAGAGATGGGTTACCAAGGTGACAAGGTAGGTTTCCCAATCCTTCTGATTATGTTTATTGATGTGTCACAAAAAAACAATGCTGGGTTCCTTGGAATACATGAAAAGAGAAAACCCAGTGCTGCCTGTCAAAGACTAAACACCCACAGGTCCTTTTCACATCTGTCCAACACACATTCACCCTTCTATAGTGGGAGTTAATGAGTGATGGAAATAATAGGAGAACGCCTTTTTGCTTGTTTGTACACCCAGGGTGCTGCTGGATTGCCTGGTCCTCTTGGACTCCGTGGAAAACCGGGCCCATCTGTACGTACTGTGGGTGTTTGTGTGTGTCCCAGTAATCAACTGTACCTTTAAAAAAACTTTAAGAGCTGGACTTTGTCACTGACAGCCCATATAAAAGTCTGGAAGTAAAACTCTGTAAAATGTTTAGGATGCATACTAGGATGTAACTGTTTGATCCTGCATGAGTCACTGACCGACTATGAGGGATTGGGTTATGTAGTTCCACAGAGCATTCAGAGGTATAGGCTTATTTTGCATTATACATTGCTGAGTCACTGAGATGTTCTTTTTGTTAGTGGTTAGTAAGGAAAGCTCAAATTCACTCAGTTTGGCGTAGTTGTGCGTTTAAACACTGCAAAGTCGCTCCTATATTTTAAATCTGAGACTGTTATGTTATGTGTACTGTTCACATACTATATCTTTGAACAACCTAGTGGCCCTTGTTGGCTTACAGTATCCACCTGGGATCTGATCAATCGTAGATTTTAAATCTTTAAACGCCAGCCTGTCAGTGTCTGTGGCACAAATAAAGACCATATTAATCTTTGTTTGGATAATTACACACCACATCGAATTCGCCACCCTCCTCAAACACTTTGGCGACCATCTAATAAAGGGATTGTGAGGAGTGCCAAGCTTCTATCGGTGTCATGTTGACTGTATGCGTGTGTATGTGTTTGTGTGTTAGGGTGAAAGAAAATAATCGGTGAGATTCTTGGCATTGTTTCCATAATTTGTCTGTGTGTCTTTGTTTCTCTTTCTGACAGGGTAAGATGGGGGAGATCGGGCCACAAGGACCTCCCGGCCCAACAGGACCTGAGGTAACATAACTATCGCTGACATCACTGAAGCCACACTCTGTGAGCTTGATATTTGGGTTTCAAAAAAACAATGGAACTACTGACACAGCACCAAAATTCTGTCAGGCACCTCTTTTTTAAAGTGCAACAAGCAAACCTTGCATCAGAAAAGCGTATTAAACATGCACTGTAACAGCATAACACTCTACAATATTACCATGAAACACTATTACTACATTGGCAAGGGAAAGATCTGAATTTTACATGATGAGACAGGGAGGGAAATGGGGGAGGCTCAAGCCTTTTTTATTCCAGTCTTGGGGACGGTTTACAATTTTTATTCCAAGGGGAGGGTCATTTAATTTTATAATCGATTAAATTTCAGTAGCCTATCTGTCAGCTTTTGGAATGTACATATTGACTGGCGGAACATACCTTATTTCTGCATCACCTTTCTATTGGCTATTTGATCAGTCCCTCTTTGTGCTTGGCGTATCCATATCGTGGATACAGTGCAATATACAGTGGAAAAAAGGCTAGAAATAGCTAAAAAACAACAACCTTCATGACATCGCAGAGTTACGGAAGGACCGCAATCGTGAACTAAGTTCTCTACTCAAGAATTTTTGAGTTTCTTTGCAGTCTCTGTTCACTGTAGATTGTCTTGAAATTTTCAGTGGACTTTCAGAGTCGAAGGGAAATGTTCCGTTGGTAGGAAAATTGAGTGGAACGAATCGTGTGTTGGAGGAGTTGCTACTACTTAATGAGAAAAGAGAACAGTCCATGTGGATTGGTTTGACTATCAGTATGCCTACGAGTTGACTAGTAACAGTGATTTCTTTTTAAATAAACGCAACAATAAATAATAATATAAACTAGCTCTCTCTCCGTTAGCTACAAGGAGGACATGCAGTTAGCGCAGCATTGTGAATATTAGGCTATGTGTATCAGCTGGTGTCGTAGTTGTGTTAAAAATATTCATATTTTTATAGACGTTTGCAATAGCAAAATCAAACATATACACGTTTACACGTAATTCCATTTATTGGGACAGTTGTTTGTACAGTGGGCCTATAGTATAAGCTATGTTTGCGTGTATATTTTGGAGTAGGAGAGTTGTCTTTGAGACCAAATGCGCTTTTTAATCTGCATTTTTAATGGGGAGGGTCATGTTTTTTCCCCGATGGCTCTGGGAGGGTGATGTGAAAATGTATTTTGCTTGGGGGAAGGTCAACCGTTTTCATATTTTTGGGGGACTTTATCCTCTGGATACCCCATGTCATAAAAAACAATCAGTCTTTAACAGTAAAACACTATTACTACAATCGTACAATAAAACACTGTTACTACAATAGTACCATAATACACTGTTATTACAATCGTACAATAAAACACTGTTACTATAATTGTACCATAAAACTCTATCACTACAACAGTACCATAAAACACTGTCACTAAACTATATACATGTCCATACTTTCCTCATCCTGGCCTCCTGTGTAAATCGAACCCACGACCATGGACTTTAAGGCACCATACTCTACAAACTGAACAACACACAATGCTAATGGAGCACCTTTAAACACTACCAGCCTCATATATCTCTTTATCTTTCTTGTCTCATAAACTATGTTTAAAAACAGGCCCATATTAGCTATAGTAACAGACTAATAGAGGCTTTATATGGTGTCTATCTCTATGATGGCTACCAGGCAAGGTCTTGTTCAGCACCTGTTCTGGTCCATGACACTTGCACTTTACTATAGATAAGCAAACCAATAAAACAGGGTATTAAACTCTGGGAATGGGGTCTAACCTGGGTACACAAAATGCACAAACCAGGCCCATTGAACCATTGGAGAAACACATCCATCAAGGTTTTGATTTACTTCCAGTTTGTCAGATTAACAGATCGTAGAAGATTTGGGCAATGACCATTAAAGGAAATATGTCAGATTTTGAGACTGGAACTAATTCTAAACAGGTATTATTATGTACATGGTGTGTGTGTATCATGTAAAACTGAGCAAATGTATTTTATGATTTATAAAACTGAATCCAGCATTATCAGACTTCAATCATCCATTTAATTATTAATGTTATAACTTCACTTTATGGTGATTGTATTTTAGTATTTTTTTTCCTTGTCAAGAAAGCTTTACTCACTTTTAATCTGTCTGACCCTATAAAAATGCCACACCTTGATATCTGATTGAGGTCCATCCCGCCCCCCCCTCCCCCTCTTCTCTTTTCTCTCACCCCACATCATGTCTTCCCTCTCCACTCTTCCTTCCATCACTCCCAGTCTTCCTATCTCAGCTTCCTCCCACACCAACACTCCAGCAACCCTTGTTTATATCCAAACCCACCATGCCATTCTGCGGCAGGTGTCTCACCGTCTTCATCGAACATCTGTCTTATTTCTTAGGGTTTTCCTGGAGACATCGGTGTGCCAGGTCCCAATGGCCCCCCAGGACCCAAGGTAAAGACACGCACTGTTTCCACAACTCAACTCTACCTCAGACATAGGCTTAATCCTCGGGGCATTTTTTTCTCATGAGGCTCACATGTTCTCAACACATCTGTTTTGCATGTATGACATGTATTCATGTATGATCTGTTTTGCATGTGCCCTGTTGTATTTCAGGGTCTCCAA
>JACXGI010001711.1:57884-86518 GCA_016801175.1 Esox masquinongy
CTGGCTGTGTTCCTAGACTCTGGCTGTGTCCTTAGACTCTGGCTGTGTTCCTAGACTCTGGCAGTGTAGATTGGTCCCTGGGCATGTTCCATGGTACTGTATGATGTAATGATTTGTCACTGGGTGCTAATAAAAACAAATCAAGCCAGGCAGGGGTTGTCCAGGCAGCAGTGGAAAATAACAACAGAAGATTGGCACTGCGTACTGTACATATATCTTTCCATTGTGCTAGTGTTACAGAATTGGCACCCAGCTCATCTATAGACTGGGAGGCCCCTCAGTCTCTCTTACTCTTTTTCCTGGCAGCTAGCCTGCAAGAAAAAGCTGTACAGTTCAGTTATAGCATTGATTGATGTTTTAAAATGTTCACTTAAAGGGGTAGTTCACCCAAATTACAAAATTACTCTACAATTGTCCTTACACTGCTCGCACTATATGGACATGTTATGAAAGCAATTCATGCTTTGATTTTGTTACCCTGGCACTCTTTCCAAATGTAATGTTTTAGCATTAGTGGCTAAAAACGTGCATACAAGTCCTTGCCAATGATGTTTCATGTTCAAGTCATCCAGTAGTATCTGAAATGTATTGTGAATCTCAACCTTGTCGATAGACTGGTTATTAGGGTAAGGATACTAGGTTGTCATTTTGTAACTTGAGAGTGAACCATCCCTTTAAGCTGATCAGTAAAAAGGGCTCCAAGCAGAACAGCATATACAGTGGGGACAGAAATCAGTTATTCTTATTGTATTCATCAACTGCTCCCCCAGGCAGTGTGAGCGCGGCGAGAAACATCCAGATGACTTTGATCGAGTGAGCACAATGATTAATGGCAGTACACACACACACACACACACACACACACACACACAGACACAGAGGTTATTGCATGACCTTGGTCTTGATCATTAGTACATGTAGAACGCCCATATCTAGCTGAATAACAACTCCACTGTGTTGAACTGTTTACTGTGTTTTCAGGGTGATGACGGACCCCTCGGCCCCCCCGGTGGTCCTGGCCCTACTGTAAGTGTCTCAGTCTGCCTTCACACCTCACTGAATACAGCCGGTTCTGATTTGAATAACCTCCACCCTTCTGCAGGTCTTTGATATGTCATGTTACATTACATTCAGGTGATTTGATGGGAAACAATATAAAGATCAGATTTGATTTTTTTTAAACACATTAGGTGTCAGTATCCTGTGATTATACATTATCTGTTTTCTTTTCTCAGGGGAGACCTGGAAGAAAAGGTTACATAGGTGAAAATGGCCCAGAGGGATTGAAGGTAAGAAGTTACAATCAGCTTGAAAACTGTACACGATGTCTCCAACAGGGTCCAATGTTAACTTTTTTTCTCACTGGCCATGTCGGACCAGTTGGTCTGAAATCTACTGGCCTGGACTGATTTTTACTGGCCCAAAGTAAATAAAATAAAACACAATACAATTGTCTTGTACAGACATATTGTATGTAAATATCAAATCATCAAAATATTGCTTTATACCACAGTTTTGCATGTGATGTGAGACATGAGCTGATACAAGCAATTGCTGTTTACATAAATATGATGCAACGTACATGATTACTTTTTAATTAATAGTTATCAAATTATTACTATCTATATTACTATAATATTACTAATATTACTAAATATCATTATCATCTTTTCATGAAGATACTTGCATTTGATGTGACATATAAAAGCTAGTTGGTTCGCAGGCTTCTTGTGTGTCACTGTTAGTAAGCACATAGGCAGGCGGAGTTAACATGACACTTACTGTATGAGTTCTCTATCCGTATTCACAGACTATGTCATAAACGTAGTCCCTGGATGGTTTCTCCCTCTTCACAACATGGTAGGCGGTCGTGATTAGTAATTCAATTTGGCTACCCCCCATCTCATTCATTCGGATCAGGCAGATGTTCATTGGTGCAGCCGCAGGGTTGTCAGCAGCCCGTTTGGCTGCAGTACAGTGACTGTCTGTGTACTGGCCCGACTTTAGGTCTTACTGGCCAGCGGGCCAGCGTTAATGTTGAACCCTGGTCTCTAACATGATACCAGTTGATCAAGTCCATTGGTTGATACGATCAAGTGTGTGTGTGTCTAACCATGTCTTCCACCCATGTTAGATGTATGTGTGCTAACTTTCCAGAATGATTCCAGAACAGTGAGCAATACTAAAATTCTAGTCAACAAGGGACATTTACCACTTCTGAGGCTTGGGTTTTCTTAAGTTGATCTTTTTTTAAAGGGCAGAGTTTCAGAAGGGTTTCTCATTTTATTTAATTAAAGCTAATTGTTATTTACCCAGCTAAGTGCTATCTTTTGTTGCAACAAAGTAAGTTTTCGACTTCAGTGTTTTCCTCTGAATGCCATGCAGAACGTCAGTGTCCCCATGTTTGTGAATATTCTGGTTTAGTTCAAGGCGGCAGGGTTGGTTCTGTAATGAATGTGTTGAGCCTCATTAAGAAAGTGAAGAAATTCTCCCTTGGCTGTCATTAGAGCATAATGGCCACCCACAGGAGGAAAAGAAACAGAAACCGAAGAAATCAAGATCATTTCCATATGTGTTTTTAATAATTTGTTTATTTAAAACCTTGTGCAAGCTCTTGATCATCTGGTGGTGTGACCAATGTCTGGATCTTACCATCTTAACACAGGAAGCAAATTAACTCATACACTGTTTTGATGTTCTGGTTTCCAGGGGGAGATCGGGGACCTTGGCGGCATTGGAAAAAATGGACCACTAGTAAGTCTGGTGTTTTTAGCTGACTATGCATAGTGTCTGGTGAAGAATTAGCAAAGCTATCGATTTGATGAAATACAGTATGATTTGTAGATGAGTGAGAAAAATTAAAATGTCGTAATTTAAATGTCAAGGCAATGACATGACAAAATGTGAAAAAACTTCAAGGGATTGCTGACTTTATATAGGCACTGTATCCTTTCCTCCATTCGTCACTTCCTACAGCTACTAAACCTCTTTAGGACCCTTATGTTTCCTTCTCAATCGCTGCACCCTGACTAAAAAAAGCCAACCAACCACTCCATCAACTTCCAAATGGGGTTAGGGAAGACGTATGAAAGTCAGCGGCGTCATTAGGCCTGGGCGTCTGGGGCTATAGCCCCGACTGTTTTATGAATCGCTCCGGATGTCAAACATTTTTTTTTTACTTTTTTTTTTCTTAATAGGCCTGGATGTCGTTCCGATCATGATATGAATGATATTGTTGATCAAAAATGCAAGCATGTTTTAGGTCCTCTGTGTCACTCAAGCAGCAGATCTACTTCATGCTATTTGGCATGCGTGCATTTTGTGTGAGCCGAGAGAGAGAAAGAGAGAGAAAGAGCACAGGATATATGGCTTGTCATTGTTGGCATCTGGTGGTAGCTAATTCACTGAGACAAGACTTGAGTTGAAGGGTGGCTATGTATATAAGAAGCTTATTCAAAAAAAAAAAGGATCATGGAGGCGAGGCAAGGATGCAAGGAGGCAAGGAGGCGCTGTCGAGGCTAGAGGAGGTGGAGGACCAGGATGAGTTATCTCCTGTAGCTGTAGCAGCATATGAGTAAGGACGTGAGAGTGCCACTGCCTCATCTAACGTTACATGCTCAGGTTGGTGAAGAGGGTTCTTTAGCTAGCTAGTCCAGCTCAGTGGTTCTCAAATGTTTTTGTCACAAGGCACACCATTTATGAAAACAAGTAGTTGTTTTCATAAATGGTGTGGCACACCTTTACATATGATTATAGCTATGTAAATCAACATAAGCAAGACTACTAATTCCAAGGCACACCTGGCCAGCTCCCAAGGCACACCAGTGTGCGATGGCACACAGTTGGAGAACCACTCGTCTAGCTAGCCTGCACACACTGGGATATTGTGGAACATGGGCTAAGCACAGAAAAAAAGTGGGATGACCTAACAATTGATTAGTCTTCAAGCCATAAGTTGTTTCCCTGGAATCATATGTATGACTCATTTGCATCTCTGCAACTGATCTGGTGATTAAAAAAGGTATTCCATTCAGATGGGTAGCTAGGTAGGTAGCTACCAAGCTACCATCGTTCACTTTCATTAGCAAGCAGAAATGTCAAGATCGCAGCAGGCCCCCAAGACCCCCCTACTCTGGGTTTAGACTCGGGGCTAAAACCCCAATGTATTTTAATCCCAGCAACACCTCTGATTAAAATCATTAGAGTCCCAGCTGGAAGTATTGACTAATGTACTTATTCCAGTCACTGTAAATTAAGGGGATGTTTTTATTATTCTTCATTGAAATTATATATTAAATATACCAAATTGAAAAAACATGATTGGATAAGTCTCCAGTGAATTGCAAAGCAGAGTCTCAACCATGAGCACCAAGGAGTTTTCTAAAGAGCTAATGGACAAAGTCACAGAACAAGGGATGAATATTAAAAGATTTATAAAATGACCTTGAATATGCCTTGGATGGTCAAGGTGATTAATAAGATTTGGAAAGTGTATGGTACTACCAAAACCCTGCCTACATAAGGTCGTCCCTCTGACTGAGGAAGTACGAGACTGATTAGAGAGTCTCCCAAGATGCCAATGACAACAAGACTGGTGAAAATGTGACAACAATATTTCAAGCATTGCTGTTAAGAGACTTGTATTTCAAATATATTATTTTGTTTCACAATAATCACCCCAAAATTGTGTAGATATATGGAAATAAAATCCTAATTGAAAATCATGAATGCATGAGCCATGCACAAGAAATTGGATGATATGGGGAAGAGTTTGAGAAAGAGGAGTGGAGGGGAGGTGGGGGATAAATTGGAAGCCACATGAGCATATTTTGATGTCTACTGGTGTCCACCTGACCTCAAGTTAATTTGGTTGTACAGGGAAATTTGCATCATGTAGGCTAATTCATTTTTTTATCCATAAATTGGCAGACCATCACTATAGAAAATATGTAGCGTAGTTAAGTTCTCATTTTGGGTTTGTGTTAGTATGATTTTGTAACTGCCAAGTGTTTCTGCTCGAAATTGGAACAAATTATCTCCAAGGAAACTAACTGGATTACTGGACTCTTGGTGTTGCTATTAGAAACTGTGTTAAATCTGTGTTAAAATATAATAAATATGGATTGGTGAAATTATTTGCAAAACATTAAAAAAATCAGTCTGAAGAGGGCAATGAAGATGTCTATCACAACCGAAACCACTGCTTCCTGGTTCTGTAAATCATAGCTCAACCTTTATTCTGGATTCTTGAACACGTCTTTGTCGTGCACCAACAACGTAGGGCTGAGCAGGTGTTGGAATTAATTGCCTCCCTCAAGGAACAGGGATTACAGTCATAACTGATTGTTTCCTTGTGGTACCACATCTACTCATTTATGCAATCCTAGAGGAACAGCATGAAAGGAAAAAAGTTTCATGACCAATGGTAATGAATAACTAGCGCGCTTCATCTCTTCTTCCAGCCAACAGTACACTTCCTCAACAAAAAAAACTCCCTAACATGTAAAGTGATGCCCAACTTTCAGAACTCAGTGGCTAACTCTCCCATATAGTGTCTCTTTCAAATAGGATTTTCCCCAGTAGACGTCTGTTATGATTACCTTGGGTGACGTGACTCGCCCATTGAGTCACCCTGTGATAACAGCTGTTGGTCCCTCCACTGGCCTGTGGCCGTGATGCACAATGGGAACACTTGGGGTGCTCGGTTTAGGTGGCGTGATGCATGTGGAGATTATGCACAAATAACCAGAGGGGAACACTGACTAGCACAGCAGTTATCTGTCCCAGTATTCATGTCGGATGCAATACCGACATAATTGGCACATCCAGAATTGGACTAAGCATAGGTAAAACCCTTCCTCTGTCTGTACCTGCTTACTCATCCGAGTCTAGCTTGAGCTTTGGGAAGAAAATGCGCTGCAACAGAGTCAGAAAGCCTTCCCCTTAGGTTGACTATGAACCCTTGTGACTGAGTATGGAAGAGCAAGATTGCACTTCCTCCAATCTGCCACCAGAAACCACTTGTCCAGATCATTTAACACCCTGAGATGCCTGGCCCACCTCTACCACCTCAGAAAAGCCTTGAGATAAGAGGGAGAGACAGGATTGGAAAACAGCTACAGCTTCGACGTGAAACCTCAGGAATTTCGTGTTAGAGGTTTATATTATCACATGACAATAATGGATACGTTAGGTAGACGGATGCGTGGGGCGCACGGACTGCAAATGATACAAATCGAGGTCACGCAGATCTTTTTCAGGACCAGAAAATATTGACTGTACCAGCTGTCCTGGGTCTCCGGCATTGGAGCAACCTGGGTGGCCCGATTCTGAAGAAGAGGCAAAATGATGCTAGGACCACTGGGACAGATGATGTGATGACCCCCCTGTAAGGGCAGGGAACGACAAACTGTAATCTGTATCCCAATGTCACTATCCTCATTATCTATTGTGAGACAGTGCATCCACATGATTGGTCACAGCAAACCTCTATCCCAGCTGTCTGACTGGGCAACGCACCTCCTTGTGGAATGGGGCTGTTACATTGCATATCCATGCCCTTCGTATCAACCACTCTCGTCAACTGACTGTCTGACTGTGTGGAAGGGACCATTTCTATTAAGCTCACTTGTTTTTATAATAACACTTTTGACCTTGTCAAGGAAGCAACTGTAACCAATGAGGCATGTAGAGATACCACCACAGTAAGTGTTGCGAGAAGAGGACAAGGGGTTTTTCGAAATCCTTTTCCCTTCCCTCATTCACAGCAAGGTTTGTTTGATTCTGGTTTTCTTAAAGTTTTAGAAGTATGCTTCTGTTGTACCTGTCATCGCTCCTGCTAAACTCAAACCGGAAGACAGACGCGAATACATTGATAATCTTATAACCTCAGCCCCCGGGGGCGCCACATCCAGCTCCCTGGCCTCTGCAAGTAGCCCTGGAAGCTGAACAAGCTACAGAACTGCCTGCCCTCAAAGGAAATGAAGCCTTCTCCTGTTTGGACCGCTCCCTAATCCAGCGTCTGTGGAATACATAGCTGATTAGAACAATGCCTTCAAGGAAATTGGCTCATCCAGATACACTTGTCTATCTGTCTGACAGCCATTTCGTGCGGCATGCTGTGTCTGAGCAAACCGGCCTACAGTAGGAGTCGCATTTGTTGCTCAGTTCAACCATCTCACTAACAACCAATCAGGCTAAACATACAGAACAGCAGTGTTAGCAGATCAGCAGTGTTCATATAGAGAACTGTGAATCGCTGCACAATGAAGAATCAGAGAATGGTTGGGTCATGATTTAATGGGCCTGGAAGGCAGGGTTTCCAGTGGGCCTGATGCCTTAGTTGGCTTCTTTGTGGGGAGATTGTGTAAAGGTTTCAGTAGATGGCCCTGCAGAGTGCAAAATCCATAGATATTGTGCTGAATGACCCACCAAAATGTGAACTGCAATATTTCAAAAGTCAGTCTATATTGTGTCTTGGTCCGACTAGTATTCTATACTCAACACGAATGAACTACTGACTGCATCCAAAATTTCACCCAATTCCTTGCATAAGTGCACTAAATTTTATCAGAGTTGGGCCCTACGGCTCTAGACAAGGGTGCCATTTGGGATGAAACCTTTTTGTTGTCTAAGACAGCACATGTGAGATGGATTAACCACTTACCTTCTGACTGTAGCTAGCTAGGTCCCTTTGAAGCCAATGAGAAGCCTTAGGCTCCATTAAAAAAAGCCTCAGCTCAGAAACACATGGAAGCTCAAATGAATGCCATTACTTCACTTTCCAAATAAATACAATCTGGATGCTCAAGGAAGACTGTCCATCGGATAGCTCCAGGTCAGAAGATAGATTCCTGGGCTGTTTGTGTTTAACGCATTCTCCGTGGCTTTGTATGATCTAGAGAGGCCATACTGCAACATGTTGTCGCAAAGCGTTCAAACCAATAATTTATTGGTAGTTTTTATAATATGATCATTTATAAATATATGATTTATTGGAAATTTTATAATATCATTTTTATTTTTTAATTTTTCAGGTTTTCTATATCGGCATGATCCCGTAATAAAATCACAAAAAAATATACACTACTGTTCAAAAGAAACAAATCGCCCCCATGAAGGAGCGACTCTAGGATGCTGGCCTTCTAGACGGAGGTGCAAAAAAAAAGCCATATCTCAGACTGGCCAATAAAAAGAAAAGATTAAGATGGGCAAAAGAACACAGACACTGGACAGAGGAAGAACTCTGCCTAGAAGTCCAGCATTCTGTAGTCGCCCCATCACTGTTGACGTTGAGACTGGTGTTTTGCAGGTACTATGTAATGAAGCTACTATGTAATGGTCCTCCACTTGAGGACCTGTGACTGGCGTCTGTTTCTCAAACTAGACAGTCTAATGTATTTCTCCTTTTGCTCAGTTGTGCACCAGGGCCTCCCACTCCTCTTTCTATTCTGGTTAGAGCCAGTTTCCGCTGTTCTGTGAAGGGAATACTTCACCTCGTTGTACGAGATCTTCAGTTTCTTGGCACTTTCTTGCGTGGAATAGCCATAATTTCTAGATGGAATAGCCATCAAGTATACACCGATCAGCCATAACATTATGACCACCTGCATAATATTGTGCATGTCCCCCTTTTGCCGCCAAGGCAAAGTTTTGAGGCATAGACTCCACTAGACCTCTGAAGGTATGCTGTGCAGCGTAGGAATTTCACGACGGCCATGGCCGTCGTTGCCCTTCGCTCTGGCCATGATGCCCCGAAAATCATGGTATGCCCCCTCGGCCACCATGGCCTTTGTGCCCCTGCTACTGTCAAAAACTTGCGGTCAGCAGTTTCTTCCTAAGTTTGTTTGTAGTTCACAACTGAGAACAACCACAAGAACGGACTACATGCCAGTATGCAATCTAGCTAGATAGATAGCTGACTTTAGTGCTTAACTGAATCAAACCTCTCTGTTTTGGAAGGTGCGTTCATGAGCAACTGGGAAAGTTCCGACCTTGTGAGTGGGAGAAAACACCTGAACAATTTTTGAGAGCTCCGAGAAGTAACGTTAGGTTTGACATCACTTGACATGGCAGCGTTTGTGGTGAAAAATTAAAAAAACAAAAATGACTTGCTTCGCTCACAAATAAGTCACTATATGTGTTTATTTAGGTTGTACCATTAGTGCAGGTGATTGTGATGTTAAAATATACTTTGCGGTTTACTTTTGGGTTACTGAGGTAATTCTTCTGACTAGCTAGCCTTAATGTAACTTAACTATCAATAGATGTAATTTCATGGATTAAAACATTATCATTTAACTTTTTATGTGGAAAAACAGTTATAATAAGTTATGATTCAAAGTATGATATTAAAAAAGTTAATTTGTATGTTTTTTATGTATTGTATGTTTTTTTCTTATCAGCAATTCAAGTTGTTTATTTGTAAGCTCCAAATAACCTTATTTTACTCAATGGCCTTTGTGCTCTGGCACATGGCCTTTGTGCCCTAAACATTCTTGTGACACTGAAGGCCAAATGGCCTTGCCCCTAAAATGACGAAATTCCAAGCCTGGTGCTGTGGTATCTGGTATCAAGACGTTAGCAACAGATCCATTAAGTACTGTAAGTTCTGAGGTGGGGCCTCCATGGATCGGACCTGTTTGTCCAGCACATCCCACTGATGCTTGATTGGAATGAGATCTGGGGAATTTAGAGGCCAAGTCAACACCTTGAACTCGTTGTTGTGTTCCTCAAACCATTCCTGAACCATTTTTGCTCTGTGGCAGGGTGCATTATCCTCCTGAAAGAGGCCAATGCTATCAGGAAATACCGTTGCCATGAAAGGGTGCACATGGTCTGCAACAATGCTTAGGTAGGTGGTATGTGTCAAAGTAACATCCACATGAATGACAGGACCCAAGGTTTCCCAGCAGAACATTGCCCAAAGCATCACACTGCCTCCACCGACTTGCCTCCTTCCCAAAGTGCATCCTGGTGCCATGTGTTCTCCAGGTAAGCGACACAAATGCACCCAGCCATCCCAGTGATGTAAAAGGAAACGTGATTCATCAGACCAGGCCATCTTCTTCCATTGCTCCGTGGTCCAGTTCTGATGCTCACGTGCCCATTGTAGGCGCTTTCAGCAGTGGACAGGGGTCAGCATGGGCACCCTGACTGGTCTGCGGCTACGCAGCCCCATACACAACAAACTGTGATGCACTGTGTCTTCTGACACCTTTCTATCAGTACCAGCATTAACCTTTTCAGCAATTTGAGCTACAGTAGCTCGTCTGTTGGATCGAAACACACAGGTCAGCCTTCACTCCCCACGTGCATCAGTGAGCCTTGGCCTCCCATGACCCTGTTGCTGGTTCGCCGCTTTTCCTTCCTTGGACCACTTTTTATAAGTACTAACCACTGCAGACCGGGAACACCCCACAAGGGCTGCAGTTTTGGAGATGCTCTGACCCAGTCATCTGGTCATCACAATTTGGCCCTTGTCAACGTCGCTCAGATCCTTACGCTTGCCCATTTATCCTGCATCTAACACATCAACTTTGAGGACCGAATGTTCACTTGCTGCCTAATATATCCCACCCACTGACAGGCGCAATGATAATGAGATTATCAGTGTTATTCACTTCACCTGTCAGTGGTCATAATGTTATGGCTGATCGGTGTATACTGATTAGTTTCAGAAGAAAGCTCTTTGTTTCTGGCCATTTTGAGCCTGTAATAGAACCCACAATCACTGAATCTGAACTAGTCTAAAGAAGGATAGATTTATTATTCCTTTAATCAGCACAACAGTTTTCAGCGGTGCTAACATAATCACAAAAGGGTTTTTTAATGATCAATTAGCCTTTTAAAATAATAAACTTGGATTAGCCAACATAACGTGCCACTGGAACACAGGAGTAATGCTTGCTGATAATGGGCCTCTGTACACCTATGTAGATATTCCATTAAAAATCATCCGTTTCCAGCTACAATAGTCATTTACTGCGCAGCATTAATAATGTCTAAACTGTATTTCTGATCAATTTGATGTTTTTCTTCTTGAAAAGTACAAGGACATTTCTAAGTGACCCCAAACTTTTGAATGGTAGTGTATACGATGACTGTGATTGAAATGCTGATAAGGGACTTGATTGGTTTGCTATTTGCTTTGAGACATGTTCTTGATGCTGCCTTTACAGCACATTCACTGGAATACTGATACACATTCACTGGAATACCGATTCACATTCACTGGGATATTGATTTCAGTGAGGTTTTTAGAGCAAAAGGGGAGTGCAAGCAAGAGGGAAGAGAGGGGCGCAGAAATGAACCAGTCGCATGTGACTTGTGACATGTCTTCTCTTCTTAAGCACCTATAATAGTTTTTTCAGACTCTCCCTGGTTGTGGTCTATTCTTCTTGTAAATTTCAGTCTGACACACTGAAAGCAGACTCACACACTCATACACACACACACACGCAAACACACACAAACACACACCTGAGAAAACAGAAATCTGCAGAGTAAGCTATAACTCGGAAAGCCCTGTAGAGGCCCCCTGTCATATTAGGAAAGCCCTTCAAACCAGTTTCTTTCTGTTACGATAAAGGATAACATGTTGTCCCAATTCATGCCCAAACTGAGGGGTTTAGTGATCTGGAGACACTAGTGTTCCCATGCCTGCAGACACTACAGCCTGAATCTACTTTGTAGCTTATACCTTACAGAGATGTGTTCTGCAGGGGCTTACTGTGTTGTCATTAGATGGCTTGTTGTTTATTGCGTGGATTAGAACAGACCGGATTGCAGCTTTTTAGTTGGCACCCACTATTATCACCATGGCTGATGATGATTCAGACGTATGTCAGCACACAGAAACACAGACTGTAGGTTTTAGGTTTTTATAAGTTAGCTCTTTCAGGAGCAGCAGCTACTCTTTCTGGGGTCCACACATAACATAATACAGAAACTACAGCAGACAACACCAACTCAATGACACACATATATTGCTTGATACAGTACGTGGCATTATGAATACAGGTACAATTAGGGGAGTGTCATGATATTTGTATTGTGTTCTTTGGATAAACATATTGTTTCATGTTGGATGGGAGTTCCTCACCCTTCAGAGGGTGGTGAAGTCAGCGGAGCGCATCATTGGCTGCCATCTCCCCTCCGTGCAAGGCATCTACCACACACCATGCCTGAGGAAAGCACGGAACATCATCAAAGACTACTGTCACCTAGGCTATGGTCTGTACACACTGCTGCTGTTTAGTAGACACTACCGGAGCATCGGAGCACACAATTCCAGACTCACAAACAGTTTTTTTCCCAAGGCCATAAGGCTCCTCAACCAGCAACCCTGATCTCTGATCATATTGATCACATGAACATTCCAAATGCTCTGATGTCTATGTACATTCAATGTACATTGGAATATTTTTATGTACCATTCATAAGCACATATTTATAATATTCAATACCCACCCATATTGTTCATATTCCCCTTTCTACACTCTTTGAAATTGCTGCTAGTTTTCATTGTTATGTATATTTTTGCTGTACTTTGATATCTTTTTTTTGCTATATTTTTCTTTATATATTTCTTAATTCTTACTGCGTAGATGCCGTGTGCCATGTCACAATATTTGTCACAATATGTTCAGAATGACTCTGTTATTCGGGGCATTTGATATAAATGACTTCGACTATACCTTACATCTGTCATATGCAGAGGTGTTCTGAGGAGCCAGTGTACTGCACAGCACTGCATTGTCTCTCTCTGTGTGTATTTCACACCTCTGGTCGTATTGCCTCAACCGCAGTGTCATCTTGTTTTGGAAGCAGCCAGATGGCATTGGGCTTTAGATTTTCCAGGAAAGCCTCCCTTCTGCGGCCCCTCTTCCTTCCATCCTACCTATAATTAATACAGTCTAAAAGTGTGCTCTCATTATGTCTGTGTCTGTCCTGATCCCTGCTCAGTCTCTTCCCTCGGCAGCTAACCTGCAACAGATGTTTCTGTAAGTCTTAACTCCGGCTCAATCCCCCTCTAAGTCTTAATTCGGAAATATAGAAACAAGATTGTGAATAGCAACATGTTCTGCCGCAAAAAAACACTTGTTATTTTTATTTTGCAATAATAAAATGCATCTCTTGAAACAAATATTGGTCATGCTGCTGTGTGTTCTGTAGAATTTGACAACCACTGTGATGAGATAACCAGAGTGATCACAGAGTGAGATAACCACAGAGATCACAGATGGAGAGAACTACAGTGATCCCATCAGGTTTAGCGGTTAGCCTGACTGGGGACATGGTTTTACTACCCTCCAGCTATTCTTCCCAGGAGGCACTTGGACAAGAGACGCTACTTCTCTCCTATTCTCTACCCTTCAAAGACACTGGCGCTGGGCCAGACCTCAGTCCTTTATCCAGACGCTTGATCTGGAAGTGATTATGCTCTTATTCTCGTTAACAAGCAGACCTCAAGTGTTAGGCTAAGGTCAGTGGGATGTTGGATCACTCTTCTAGATTGAGTACAACAGTTGCTCAGTCACGACTAGGCTTTCTAAACAGGGCTGGGAAGCAGAACACAAACCACTGCTGGACAACAAAAATACTATATATAAAGAAAATCATGAACAGAATATGTTCCCTCAATAGTATTTCATGTTTGTGCCCTCTTTTTTTAATCCTTGGACTATGGTCCTATACTGTAGAAGTATGAATTGTAAATATTGAGAATGGTTTTTATTACCCTGTTCATACAACATAAAGCATACCACATTGCCACTAAACACTGCATGCGCTAATTATATTATTCAGTTCAATGTGCTTAAATGTCACTGAGGGAATTTCCCCCTGGTTACTTGTGATTTCCTTTTACAAACATGTGATGTCAGTCTTTACATCACCGTTACATTGAGAACTATGACCTCCTGCATTCCTGCTGTCAAAACAGGTTCAATTGAGCACAGTGATGGGTTTGATCATGCCTCTCCTAACAGACAGACATTACTAGTGTGTATGTTATTGACCATGCCAATGTTACTTTCTCCCCCTCTGTCTTTCTCTTGTTGTTCTTCCCCTCCCAATCTATCCATCTATCTATCTATCTATCTATCTATCTATCTATCCATCTCTCTATCCATCTATCTATGCATCTATCTGTCCATCTATCTGTCCATCTATCTATCCATCTATCAGGGTCCAGCAGGCCTCATTGGGACATCAGGGGTAGTAGGCGATGCCGGTGAAAAGGTATTGTGGTGTTTTTTTCTGCTATCAGTTTTTCAGATTGGATCACTTGGATGCTCAGACAGGCAGGCAGACAGACAGACAGACAGACAGACAGACAGACAGACAGATAGATAGAGAGAGAGAGAGAGAGAGTGACAGACAGACAGACATCCTTTTGTTTCTGCTGTGTTGATTGGCAAAGAAAGCAAACACAATTTCTGTGCTGGCTCCCAAACACACCCCACAGCCACACACACAGCTGGCTTATGAACTCACATGTGAGTCATTTTTAGATGCTGTATAATGAGAGGAGCTGAAGGCTACACTAGTTCCTGTGCTGATGCAGTAATACTCAGCCCTAATAATCACCTTTCAACCCTCAGCATTAAACATTTCTCATGCTGCTCCCTGACTGTTGACTGAAATTATTTTGAGGTCCTGACTGCTGATTATTGACAAGCATTCATTTGGACGCCCCCCCACCCCCACACAGAAACCCTCTATCTCTGTCAGGACACGTTGGCTTTGAAATACTTACAAACTTAGCCAGATACTTTTCTCTTTATATCTCTCTGCTTCTCTCTTTCTTTCACACAGACCTAGACTCTTTTTTTCCCCTCAGTAATACTTATCTCTTGACACAAGCACTGGCCATGCACTGTCAGCCTGTCAATTACTTTCAGGTACTAGACATTTAATCCAATTACACAGCTTGATTTAGAAGGATCTTTTTCTTTCTGCCCAGCTGTGGAACTACTCTCTGTCTATGGAGCCCCACACCAGTCATTTTTTTAACCTGAAATACAATGGCCAGAGATTTTTCATGATGTTGTACAAGTGTTTTGGTCAAAGTTTGATAAGTATTTAGTCTTGTCAAAATCTGATTGTGAGTAAAAAATGTTGTGCATCTTTCTGAGATTACTTTCTGAGCCTATGTTTTGGTTCAAGGCTGGGTTTTATTTAAAAGATTTCCCTCTATCAGCATGGCAATGTCTATTAACCATCAACACCTGCTGTACTCGCTCTTCCAAGTTATGACTGGCTGACCAGCTTTTCACTATAATCTACCCTTGGATGCTTGCCGTAGAGCACATTGAAGGGGAAGCATAGGGGGTGCAAGGTTATGAGACCAACTGCAAAACAAACTCCCTAAAAGTTTCAAAACAGTCTATAACACAGTCAATCTGTTAGAGATGAGGGGATAGACCCAGTCAGTCTGTTAGAGATGAGGGGATAGACCCAGTCAGTCTGTTAGAGATGAGGTATAGACCCAGTCAGTCTGTTAGAGATGAGGGAGAGACCCAGTCAGTCTGTTAGAGATGAGGGGATAGACCCAGTCAATCTGTTAGAGGTGAGGGGATAGACACAGTCAGTCTGTTAGAGATGAGGGGATAGACCCAGTCAGTCTGTTAGAGATGAGGGGATAGACCCAGTCAGTCTGTTAGAGATGAGGGGATAGACCCAGTCAGTCTGTTAGAGATGAGGGGATAGACACAGTCAGTCAAACCAAGTCACATCCCTAGGCCATGTGCCGACCAGCTGGCTTGAGTGTTGATGGACATATACTCCATCTCTGACTTTCCCAGTCTGCTGTCCCCACCTTTTTGAAAATGTCCCACATCATTCTAATATAGTGGAAAGCCACAGGAAATCAGTACCTACCTGTTGCACTCACCTCTGTCATCATGAAGTATTTTGTGAGAGAAATCCTGGAGCCACAATAGCTCACTACTGCCCCAATAGATACACAGGCAATGCTATAACCTCTGTCCCCCACCACCCCATCTCACCTGGCCGGTAGAACACCATAGTGCCCTTCAAGCGGGTCACCAAGCTCTGGACCCTGGGGTTGCCCTCTTTTGGCTTTAGCTGGACTTAAGTTCAGGCCAAAGCCAGGTGGAAAGGTGGGGAAGAGCAACTCCGCCACTTTGATTCCTGAACACAGGAGGAGTGTGTGCTATTCTCTACTCCCTGTTTAACGATATGGCTGCGCATGGCTCTTCAGAGGGCGGTGCCCTCTACAGCCCTAACTACACAGAGCAATAAAAAGGCCCAGACTATCATCAGAGAGCCAAACACGCCTTAGGCCATTCTCATGAGGACTGTCTAGGAGGCTGGAATATTACAGGTGTATTAAAGCCACACTTGGGAGACTACAGGAGAGCTTGTTTAATCACACTGTCTGTCGTCTGGGTTTTATGGAGCTTTATCTAATTGAGAGCTTATGTAATATATCTACTACAGTGTATGTAGTATGTACATATTCTGACACTCAATGCACTGTCTTTAAATTATTTTTACAACAGAATTAGGAAATAGAAAGTCAAACATTTGCTAAACCCCACTATTACATCTGCCTTTCAATGAATGCAACCAATATATTTAACTTTTACATCAAAAGTGAATGAGTAAATGGACTTTACTATAGACATCACAGTTTGTGGTTTTCATTACATATAGATATTAGTGTTCATATTAAAGTCACACTCTGTGATATTTACAATCGTCACCCTAGACCCTTAAGTGTTCAGGAGGCTCTCACATAAAATTTCACTAGTTTCCTGGCCTGTGTTTAAGAGGTCTAAGTGCAGCTTTATAGCAGCAGAGGTTGAAGGTTCGTATGGAAGGCCAGGTTGGTGCCCCGGTTAATGACCCCTTTCTGCTTCTGTTCTTGTGTTCCCCAGGGTGAACGTGGTCCTGCAGGCCCTCTGGGCCCTCCTGGGGAGAAGGGGTCCAGGGTGAGTGCAGAACGTCTATGTGTCGAACACTTATTATGTCTGGTACGGGTGGCAGGTTGACTGTAACACTTGTTAGGTCTGGTACGGGTGGCAGGTTGACTGTAACACTTGTTATGTCTGGTACGGGTGGCAGGTTGACTGTAACACTTGTTATGTCTGGTACGGGAGGCAGGTTGACTGTAACACTTGTTATGTCTGGTACGGGAGGCAGGTTGACTGTAACACTTGTTATGTCTGGTACGTGTGGCATGTTAACTGCTCAGCACTAGCCTCTCATGTGTTTGGAAGGCATATCAAAAGCTCTTGTCTGACTAGCTATTGTACTGTCTTGTCTATGAAGAATGAACTGTAGAATCACTCCAAAAATAGGGGATCATTATTAAAACTGTATGATCACTCCAAACTCTGGGGATCATTATTAAATCAAACAAAAAAATGTTGATACTTGTTTTTGTTAGGATATCTACTACCCTCACACACTGAAGGGTTTTAAGATCGTAATTATTTAGAATGTTATTAACAATTTCATTTTCTATTTTTAAACACATTGCGGGTATGAATTATAAAACAATGAAATAGCACACACTCAGTGTGTGAAGGAGAAGACATCTATTGCTTTTATTAGCTTTTTTTCCACTGTGTCTTATAACATTTCCTACATTGCTTGTGGTCATCCTTGAGCAAACAGAAGAGAGTGAAAAGGTGTCTGAATACGTACGTGTCTAATAGCTCAGAACTTTGACAGTTTAAAAGCTACAGCCAAATATGTTGATGGAAAATAGGTGTTCTGTACAGTATGTACCAACTGCTATATAGCAGACATCGGAGGTTACTTGCATAGCCACGGTTCTGTGAACTGAGCAGCATTACAGTCAGTAGGACTTCTTCATTTGGAATGTGTTGAAGACACATTGGGAATATTCCTTTAGACTAATGCCAAAGACCTGGGTTTGAGAAAGGTTGATGTCATAGCGTTGCTATACTTGTGAATGTATAGCTAGCCACATAGCTGTAGCAAAGGCTTTATGAATACGTGAACAAAAAAATCTATAGCAAAGTTTGACCATTTAAATATGTCATTGTCAAATCATGCTTTATAAGTATGTGAACGAGTTGTACACTTTACGCCCCATAGGTGATTTGTGGTGGAAAATTGACAGGGTAGACTTTTTTAAATTAAACAACTTTTTTTTTGAAGTTGCATTAAATTGCCAATATTTTCTATTTAACAAGCTTCTGTTCAGCCTGTCATATGGGATTCATGTTTGATTTAACAGTCAACCCTGTTACAGTCAACATGGTTGGATTCAACCCTCTTAGTTCATTTAGCACTTAATAGGCACTTAATCCTTCGGTGCTTGGTGAAAGATCTCCAGTAGTCTCACTCCAAGTCATCATGCCATGTGATTTTTTTTTTTAGAGCTGTTCTGTTCTGTTGTGTATTTCTGGAGTAGGAGAGACAGATAGAGGGGCTGGCCCATGTTCTTGGCTGGCCTAGGGCCTGTGGTGGACAGACCCACAGACACTTCCAAGTGTTTAGCTTTGGTCCCATGCCTTGAGTTACGTGACTGACTGTCGGGCTGGCTGGCTCTCTGACTGTCTGGCTGGCTGGCTCTCTGACTGTCTGGCTCCATGGCTGGCTGGCTGGCGGACTGCAGCCCACACCGTCTGTGGGTTGAGTGATGACGACCCTGTCCTGTAACACAGTCACACTGCAGAGGAGCACAACCACAAATTCTAGGGATTCGTGAATCATTTAGTGTCGGATGTCAACCTCTCTTTCTTATGTTGACTTATTTTGACATGATTGCCCAACAGGGATGGAGTTTTTTCTTCAAAGATTTTCTCGCTGAGCTCAGCACTTTTCTGTTAGTTGACGGATCGGCACGTACTGTACATGTTGTTCCCTGCACTAACCAGACGTACTGGCCCTGTTCCGCTCTCTAGTGATTCCCGATGGCTAAAGGCTAAAGCGGAGACATTTCCCATTGAATCTAGGAAATATTACCTTCCCCCAATCCACTAGAATTAACATTTTACTTAGCACATGTATTTCCACTCATACCTAACTTTTTAATTGTGTGTCCTTTGTCTCAAGGGGTATCCAGGCTTATCAGGTGGCCCAGGTGAAGTTGGTCTGCAAGGACCTCCTGTAAGTGTTAATCAACCTAGCTTAAATATAAACTGTGTTTGGATCCAACTTTATATACTATATGTTTTATTATGTTGAAAGAGTTTATGTCCTCCTCATCCCCTCCTCTCTCTTTCTCCTCACTATCTGCCTCACCCCCAACCTCCCTCTTGCCCTCTTTCTGAGTGCTCCTGCCAGTTCAGTTTATTATGCCAACACATTTTGAACTTATTGGAGTGAAGAGATTAAATACATTGATTCCCCTGATTCCTATTTAATTTCTGGTTTAGCTATCGTAAACACTCTGGGATGAAATAAGTACTTACATCAAGTGGGGAGCTTTGGCAAAAATTATTGTTTTCCTCCTCTTAATTATAAAAACTCAACAGTTGCCTGGGCAATTTGATATCAACTTGCCAATCCCACATTAAAGGCTGGCCTTCCATATACACAGTAAATCAACAGACAGACTTTTATACAACATTGTAGTCTGTGTAGCATCTCTTTCCTCTTGCTTGTTTGAACTCTCTAGAGGTGCTTGGATTGGGTTGACAGATGTTATACACAGTATGCTCATTAATCCTCATGTAGTCAGTCAGTACAGCATCCTATGCGAAGTCCACATATACTGGATAACTAGCTGCTCAGATCACAAACCTTCTGATCATGAACAGGTGGAATGTAGATGTTGGTCTGCTCTTTCAAATAATTAACTACGATGTGATTGATCGGATGGTGTCTCACCTGTTCCACACTTGGCATGTATGAATTGTGACACTGCAACTGATTTGAACTGATTTCTCAACAGTCTTGAAGACATTCAACAACAATCTCTCTCTAAACTTCCCTCCACCCCCCCCCTCTGTGTCTGCCTCTCCCTCTGTGTCCTCTCTCCCCTTCCACCCCCCTACTCCCTGTCCCCCCATTTTCTACATCTCAGGGTCCTCAGGGGCCAAGGGGAACACCAGGGGTCCCGGGTCCAAAAGGCAGAAGGGTAAGAGAACTGTTTTTACCCCCTCCCTTCTCCCCAGTTCTACCGAGTCATCCATCTGGAGCTTAACTGGGATTTAAACCTAAACCCTAAACAGGTGTTTTCATCCTCAAACACCAGAGGAATGGCCCAAATGTTCCACCTGAGTTAAACTGCAGATGAGAGGTGAAGGTGATTAAACAACTTGTCTTTATTATTCACTTTAATCACTTTATTAGATGCTGACATTTGTTTTATGAGCTGCGCAAAAAGAAGTTAATCTATTCCGTGGCTAAAGCGTAATGTCAAGCAGATGAGACACCTGAGGGCATTGAGGAGTGGATCCACATCAGTTTACTGAGACAGTACTGGAAATAGCACCCATGGACTTGACATATTTCACATGGTCACTTATAGGACCTTGTACTTTGTTGTATGACAATGCTGGAGACATCTTGTGGATCAGGAGGGTTGTCCATCAGAGAACACTCTCCATTTTTGGGATTTTGGGAATTCTCTTTAGCAGAGGACTGTTTCTGTAGTAGTCTGTGGGATTTATTACCCTGAGAGGTTTTAGACGTCTCCCTGGCAGATTCATGTTTACCGTGAATCATTTGGCAAAGTAATGGATGCTTCAGACTTCTCTGTAGAGGGTGTGAGGCGACTGGGCCAGCTTGCAATCAGTGGTCGGATAGTGGAGCAAATACCTCTGCTGTGCCACTTTGGGTTGGCTGAAGGTGGTGCCAGTTGCCAGTGTGGCCGGTGTCATGGTGCGTCCGATCCAGCGTTCCCATCCAGATGTTTACGTCAGAAGACTGTGAGAAGTTGAGAGGATATGCTAACGAGAGACCCACAGTGCCCAGTCACCATGAAGTTTCACTGTGCTCTCTCATCCTCCTTGTCTTGGCTCAAACTAAGGCACACAAACAAGATGTTTCCATTCTGTACTGGGAAAGGCCATCCATGGCAGTGTGTACTTTGAGAGGCTTAAATAGTAATCTGTCAATGAACATTTTTGAAAAGCTTGATTGATGCTAATGAGCAAGATAAGGCAATAATAGAGACTGGCAGTTTACAGGTTCTAAACAAATCAAAACAAATGGAAGCGAATGCAATTCACACAAACAAACACATTCACGTACCACACATATGCACTCAGTCACTCATTCACTACATGACTGTATGGTTTGTGTTTATTTAAAAATGTATGTGTATTTCTTCCCAACTTTCGTGAAATCCAATTTGTGATTAAAGCCCTGCTTCATTGCAGCAACTCCAGGCACATTTATTGAGAAAAACTATGTGTGGTATGTATCTCATCTACATACTGTAAGTATTCAGTCCCTTTGGCAGCAATCACAGCTTTAAGTCTTCTTGGATATGCCTCTACCTTTGCACACCTGGATTTGGACACGTTCTCCCTTTCTTCTTTATAGATCCTGTCGAGCTCTGTCAGGTTGGATGGGGATATTCGGTAAACTGCGATCTTCAGGTCTTCCCGCAGATGTTCCATTGGTTCCAAGATCAGGCTTTGGCTGGGACACTCAAGCACATTCACAGACTTGCTTTGGTTGTTGTCATGCTGACAGATGAATCTTTGACCCAGTCTGAGATCCTGTGCTTACTGGATCAGGTTTTTCCTTCCCTCAATCCTGACCATTCTCACAGTCCCTTCCACTAAGAAGCATCCCCATAGCATGTTGCTTCAACCACCATGCCTCAGCTACCATGTTTCAACGTAGGAATCGTGTTAGCCATTGTCTTTTTTTCTCATGCTCTCAGTGTCCTTCCGGCGGCATTTAATATGTTTTGTACTCAGGAGTTGCTTCTGTCTCACCACTCTAACATAAAGGTCTGCTTAGTGGAGCTCTGAAGAGAAGGCTGTCCTTCTGGCATGTTTTCCCATCTCTGCAGAGAATCTATGAAACTCTGTTTTTGTCCACTGGGTTCTTTGTTACCTCCCTGACCAAGGCCCTTCTTGCCCAGTTACTTTGTTTGGCTGGACGGCCAGCTCTAGGAAAAGTATTGGTGGTTCCAAACTTCTCCCATTTCATAATGATGGATCCCACTGTGCTCCTGGGAACGTTCAGTGCTGTAGCAATTTTTCATAACCTTCCACAGATCTATTCCCAAGACAGTTCGGTGGTTGTCATGGCGTCATCAGGCAGACTCGTCTTACTTTATTTTTTGTTTTCAATTGGCAAATGTGTTCATTAGGTATGGTTTTCATGTGTTTGTTTTCTGCCCATAATTTGTGGCAAATCAGAATTTGATTCAAGGATTTCTATCATTGTATCTAAGGATTTCTTTTGTGGTGGCACAGGAACTGGCCATCCTCCATTCTATCTCCTCTGTAAAGCAGTGTTGTGTGACATCACATGCATAGGTTGAATATCTGACAGGAAAGTTACTTGATTGGTCAGACAACCCATTTTTAATTCGAATGGTTACCAGATGGTTAGAAAAGCAAGACTGTTCATCTTCTTGGTTTCTGTTCTTGGTTGTTGTACACCCTCCTCCCAACTCCCTTTCATCCTCTCTCTCTTTTCCCCCCTTTCTCTTCATTTCTCCATCTCCACTCTTTTTCTCTCTACTGTATACCTTTGGGTTTAGGCTTAGAGGCCTTGCATTATGTTCTCTGCCTACCTCTTAGACCATTCTGATATTCCCTCTAGCCATGGCTCATGATGGCTGCTTATGGTATTCCATGTTCAGGATCACATCATAAAACACCCCGTTCAACAAGTGGATTCATCCTACAGTTGTTCTACTTTCCTTTCATCCTCACATCATTAAAGTCACAGGGATTTATCTATCTCCGTCCTTTCTGTTTGGGGCGGCACTGTTTATCGACCATAGGTCTCACATAAGCAGGTAACCGACCCCGGCAGAGACATAAAAAAACTAGCTGATTACTCCCCAAGTTGTTGATGTTGTCCAGCTGTGTGTACACGTTTGATGACATTAAAAAGGCCTGCACGTTGCGCTGCTCCCATATGCTGCTCGTAACGCCACTGCCTCAATGGGATTAGCACTCCTTATACTCTAGAGCTCTCAAACCCAACTCTGGACCTCGAGGACAGTTCCACTAAGGGGTTTCATTGTAACCCTCTAATCGGGGACTCGTATAGACCTGGGACACAAGGTGAGTGCAATTAATGATGAGTTACAACGGAAAACCAAAAGGCTAGGGTAAGAGTTGAATATCCCAGCTCTAGACAATTTGGTCACACCTATATCCCATATTGTCCACTACTAACCAGACATGAGGGGGAGTTTCATGAGAGTGATGTATGATGGCCGAGTGGTTTGAAGACAGTTGGTTATCAAGCGGCTAACCTGTCTCTGTGTCACGGCGGGCCAGAGACCCGTGCACGCACACGTATACGCAGATGCAAACGAACACAGACGTGAACACACACACAGGCAAATGACCACACAAAGGACTAAATGGCTGTGTCTCTGTGTAAATGGCTGTGTCTCTGTGTAAATGGCTGTGTCTCTGTGTCACAGGGTCCGAGGGGTGCAGAAGGTCCTTTGGGGGAACCAGGGCCTGAGGGCACAAAGGTAAACATCCCGCTTTAAACATCTCCCCATTTGGTATAAAAACATATCATATGCGCGAGTTTTACCTCCCTGAGAGACATTGTTTTGTGCCCTTTGGCCGGATTAAAAATATCCATCTCTCTTTCCTTTGCAGGGAGAGCATGGCGAAGGTGGAAAAAAAGGGGAACCTGGGTTCATTGTGAGTACTCTTCGTTCTTTTTCGGGGTCACCTGTCTGCCTTGAAGGAGTCTAGTGTTCTTTCTACCAAAGACTTTCCTGGCCTGTCCTCAGACCTATCGCATGCCTCCAGTCTGTCTCCTTCTCATTTGGCATCAGAAATGTCTATACAACACGCATTGGATCTTAACAGCAAGTCCTTTATGTTTCGGCTGACCAATGACAGGCCAGCATGAAGCAGGGTTCCTTCCTGTATCACCCTTGTTCCTGAATTCATTCTCCAGAACAGAGCCCACTGTTAATGCTCTCGAGTAGAAACCACAAAAAAACTCCATCAATATTCAGCATATGTTATTGCTACTACTGAGTGAAACAGTTATGCCTGGGCCACTAAGCTGAGATTTAAAGTGCAGATAAAATCGGTGTGGGAGATCAGTAGACTTTAATTAACGTTTTTTTTGCAGAGTGTGCCATTCTTCTGTGGGCTGTATCAAGTTATGTGGATCAAGTGGTCAATTTAGCAACGTATTTCAGCCCACAGTGACGAAACATGAGCTGAGTCAATAAAGACCTGCAGTTTACAGGAGAAAAACTGTCAGTATTTTATTTCCCTGCTCATTATTTTATATGTAATCAATCTGGTTGTCTTCATTGACAATGAAAAACATGAATCGCCTACCCCATAGCTTTATATGTGCTAGTGTCTCTGTCTGCTTTTAGCGCATGGGTTTTTGCTGAACAAGCCCTATATGTAAATGGTAGACCTGTTGAATTTGAAGTTAGGTGATGTGGTGTAGCTCTAGTGGCTCATTATAGGTGAATGTTTCTAACATAACAGACTAGTGGACCAGTGACATCTCTAGCTTTTGTCCTATTTTGTAGTGTTGTGACAGAAAAGTTAGAAGTTAAGAATTGGCAATGAAGTATAACTTTTATTATTGCTTTAATGCCTTCGCTGGCGTGTTTTAACAGACAGGTTTTGTTTTTTTGTTGTTGTTTTTCACATATTGGTATGTGTGAAGAAACATACTGTACAGTCATGTGAAAAAGTTAGTACACCCCCTGGAAAGTGGTTAATTTCTTTTACATATTTGGACATGTGGATATTTGAACTCAATTTCAACCACATAAAATGATAAAGGGAACCTACTTAACGAATCTTAAAAAAATACTTTGAAACCATTCATGCAATTAAAATAAACACATGAAATTTCCTTGTGCTGAAATATTTAGTACACCTCTAACTTTGCCATTACATAAAATGGCGTAAGAATTTTATGTGATGGTAAAGGTAGAATCAAGTGCATCCAAGGATCAGGTGTATCAAAACAGGTGCAAAAGGTTTGAAAACCATTAAAAAATAACTTAGGAGGGTCCAGCCCTCCATGAAGATTAGAAACTTGGTCTGGTTTGTTCTTAACCACTTGGGTGTGTGGTAACACCTATCCGAAGAAGAAAAAATATTGATGCCCATGTGTGTGGGAGGGTTACAAAGCCATTTAAAGTACATCATTCCATTGTACAATGAATCATGTACAAATGGAGAAATATCCAGACCACTGTCAATCTAAATAGGAGAGGTTGTCCCACCAAATTCAGCCCAAGAGCTGCCCAAAAGGTGCTCAGAGAAGTCTAATAGAACCCCAGAATAACATCAAACCTCTTGCCACAATCAATTTTGAAGTATGTGAGTCAACTGTCAGAAAGAAACTGCATGAACTTGGCCTGGAACTTGGTCTTATCTAAAATAGGTCTTGAAGATAGATGCCTCTGCTCTCAAAAAATAACAACACACAACTGACATTTGCCAGACAACAACTGGGTAAACACCAAAACTACTGGACCAATATCCCCTGGACAGGTGAGCAAAAAGTTAGAGATATTTGGCTAAAATGACAGACGCCATTTTTGGAAAAAACAAAACACTGTTTTAGTCAGAAGAATCTGATACGGACCATAAAGCATGGAGAAAGTGGCATTATGGTTTGGGTCTGCTTTGCTGCCTCGGGCTGGCTAAGTTACCATCACTGAGTCAACCATGAGATCCATATTGTACCAAACAATTCTTGAGGAGAATGTGAGGCCATCTCGTCCAAGCTGGACCAAACATAGATCCTGAAAAAAGATAATGAAAAGGGATAATGATCCAAAACACATCAGCAAAACTACAACAGAATGGTTTAAAAAGCAGAAATGGAAAGTTATGGAGTGGCTTAGTGAAACCCCTGATATCAATCCTAAACCCTGTGGGGGGACTTTAAGCAGGAAAGAAAGCCCTCAAACATGATAGTTTTAGCTGTACTAGAAAGAATAGTGGGCAGAAAATCCTCTCTGATAGACAGTTACAAGAAATGGCTACATTAAGTTATTTCAGCCAAGCTATTAAAGCAAGGGGTGTATTCATTTTGTCTGCACTTCTGTAGATTTTTTATTCCTAAATCATTGCAATCTGTCACTAATTCATTAAATATGTCAATAGTGTTGTAAAGATTAGATTTCCATGTGTCCAAATATGTATATAAAAAGTATATGAACATTCTTTTTCACATAACTGTCCATAAAATATGATGACATATAATAATAAATAAAATATTTTGTTAGCCTAGGCCAGTAAATTAGCATAAGCAGCAAAATCATTACATCCTCTTGCCAAGAAGTCTGCCTTGTTGTAAAGCTCCTGTTGCAATATAAAATGTCACGAGCAGTAACGATACTAGAGAACTACAGTACTTACCCTAAGTTGTTGATATCTTAGACAATAAAAGGTAATATATTCATAAGACTTGCGTCATAATAACAGGTGCGTTTAATTCACTTCAGGTGGCACTATGTAACTAATACTTTAATTGTGCAGGTATCATCTCTGACCCATTTATTCCATTGTGCAGGTATCATCTCTGACCCATTTATTCCATTGTGCAGGTATCATCTCTGACCCATTTATTCCATGTGTTTTCTTCTTGCAGGGTAAAGCTGGTGGTCCAGGGGAGAGAGGTCTACCAGGGAAACCTGTGAGTATCTTATACACTGTCTCTTCATTTGCTCTGACAGGTTTCATTTACAGATTTCATTGACACATTTGATTGACAGGTTTGATTGCAATGAGGTAATGAACCAATCATTAAACTACAATAAAAGTCTCTGTCCTATAATAAATTTGCACTTCTGGTTAAACGCTAACCCCATGTTCGTTGTGCTTGTACTGTTCAATGACAATAAAGTTGAATCTAATCTAATCTAAAAAAAAAAAAATTCTACCACAGATTTTTACCTGTAATATAGACAGGCCCCACTTTGATTAAACAACAAGCTGTGCATAAAACAGGAAATTAATTCATTAAAACTATGAGAAGTAGTTTTCTCAGCCAGAATTAGATATCAAAGAGTGCGTGTGCATGTGTGTGTATGTGCGTGTGAGTGTGTGTATGTGTGTGTGCATGCATGCGCGTGCCTTGTACGCTCTCTTCCATAGTGCTGTGACATTTTGGTCTTTCTGGCTTGTGTGTTTTTGGCAGTGTTAAACTGAGGCTAGCATTTTCTTTTTAACAGTGTTCTGTACAAAAATATTAAGCAGCATTTACACAGGCAGCTCAATTAGTATTGTTTTTCTTTCTTAGGTCATTTACCAGAATTTACACATAAATACTGAGCTATAGTTTTAATCAGGTAATTTGTGGCAATTTATAGTGAAGTACAGTTCAGTTTGTTTGAAATTTGTTAGTGTATATATTGTGTACTCCAAAATGAGTTGACAGTGACACGTCTTTAGTTTTTTTGGATTCTTATTGATACAGTCAAAATGGGTTTAATGTGCAAACTGTCAGCTTTAATTTGAGGGTATTTTCATCCATATTGGATGGCCTATTCAGAAATTAAACCACATTTTGCATGTATGCACCCAATTTTATAATGCAGATTAAACATTATGTACAAAAAATGTAATGTTTCGTACTTGGTCACATACAGGGATTGCTTACAGTATATGACGAATCATCTGTCTGTACTGCAGTCATCTTCCGTTCCTGTTTGTTTCATGGCCTTTTGGCCTTCAGTCTTCATCATTTTAAATGTGTGCTCTGTTAAATTCAAATCAGGTTATCAAGTTGGCCAGTACAGCGCTTTCCCCTTTTTGGCCCTTAAAAACTCCATGGCTCCAGCAATGGGTTTGGGGTCATTGTGCCGTTGCATAATGTCCTGTTGCTCCATAAAGTGAGTTTAAAGACATTTGTTTGAATGCGAACAGAAAAACAAATTCTGGACACTTCTTCTGAATTCCTCTTCTGCTGCTGTCAGCAGTTACATCATGTATGAAAACAAGTGAGCAGATGAGGTGCCAGGTCCTTTTTGCCTTCAAACTCTGGTGCATTCTAATCTTCTCTTGTCACAGAAATTAATGAGAAGAATCCAGATACCATGGAGTTTAATTTATTAGGTTTACAAGGAAATGCATGGAGGTTAGACCCCTACCAGTATAGGTTGCCTGCTTAGTGAGGAATACAGGGTAAATACATCTTGTAGGGGACAAAACCAGCTGTTTCATCTCAGCAGATGTTTTCTCCAGCTTTAGTAATTTCAATCCCTATTCATCAGAGATTGATTCTGATGGAACAATCCTTCGTCCATAGGATGAAACAGAATTCTACAGTTATATTTATTCATCAGAGATTGATTCTGATGGAACAATGCTTCGTCCATAGGATGAAACAGAATTCTACAGTTAACTTTATTCATCGGAGATTGATTCTGATGGAACAATGCTTCGTCCATAGGATGAAACAGAATTCTACAGTTATCGTTATTCATCAGAGATTGATTCTGATGGAACAATGCTTCGTCCATAGGATGAAAC